>VMDO01008370.1:0-84453 GCA_007922755.1 Pedetes capensis
GTGTGTGTATATATACACACACATATATACATATATATACACATATATATACACATATATACACATATATATACACTAGTATACATGCTAGTGTATATATATACACTACATATATAGTGTATATATATACACACTATAGTGTATATATACTATACACTATATATATACACACTATAGTGTATATATATACACTATATATAGTATATATACTAGTGTGTGTGTGTGTATATATATATATACATATATATACATATATATGGGGGCTGGGATTTAGCTCAGTTGGTAGAGCACTGTGCTGTAGTCTCTGAGGACCCGAGTTCAATTCCCCACACCATAAAAATGGGAGAACGGCCTGGCAATCCACTCACAAGGCAATCCCGAAACAGTCTGCCATTGAAAACCCTATGAGGGTTGCTATGAGTTGGAGACCGACTCGACGGCACCTAACAACAACATACATATATATATATATGCATGGAACATATGGTACATATATATAGTATATACTATATATACTATATATAGTGTATATATGTGACATATATATGTATATATGTGTGTATATATACACACACACACATATATATATACACTATATATACTAGTATATATAACTAGTTATATGCCACAATTCATTCCCCACAAACAACGCCTTAGGACTGGGCTCAGCAAACTTCTATCAATCTTTACAACTACTTGCTCCACCATTGTCATCCCAATGTAGACATTGGAAGTGCCAAAATAAATGGGTGTGGCTATGTTCCAATAAAGTTTTATTTGTGCACACTTAAATTTGAATTTCATGTATTTTTTATGTTTCAAATATTATTCTTTCAAAAATCTTTTTTAAAAATATAAAACCCATTCTTAGCTCAAGAGCCTTGCAAAAACATATGATGGCCAGATGCAGCTTTTGGGTTATAGTTTGCTCCTGCCCTAGGACAAGAGGGCTTAGTTATCCCCCAGATCCCCAAGTGAGAAGTGCTGATAGATCCTTCAAATAAATAAAGCAAGAGAGGAAAGGACAATAGTGTGATGGAGAGCAGGCCTCAAGGATGTGAGCGTTTTCTGAGTAGGGAAAGCATGTACATCACAACAGGTGAATAGGAAGTCACCTTTGGAGAGGGAGAGTGGAAGATGTAGGAGACCATGGAGGGAAGGAAGTGGACCAAAATCTCAGAGGAGTGGGGAGACAGGATTCAGGAGCAAGCTTGGGTAAAGACAGAAGGTGAGATGAAGAAAATGGGCTGGATCCAGATCACAGAGGACCTAAAACGCCAACCTAAAGAGTTCACACTCCATTAGGAGAGCAACGAGGAGCCACAGATGGTGTTTAGGCTGAGGAGCGCAGCTCAGGAATCAGTAATGCACCAGGTCTGCCTGCTGCAGACGGAACAAACAAGCCAACACTGTGTGTGTACATATTTAGATAATGTGGGTCTGACCAGAATAGAAGGAGCTGAAAATACATGATAACAGACTGTCTTGCTCTGACACCTGCTCAGCAAATGCATTCTGGGAAGGAGAGACAAGACAAGCTGACATACCCAAAGATAGCTAGATCAATATAGACATACACAAATGTATCCTTCCACTCATGAATTCAACCATCCAAGGAGCAAGTGTCCACAATCCAGGCCTATAGCAGGTTGAGGTTGGGGGTAGAGTGGCATATGGTAACCACAACTAGACTCCAGTCTTAACATCACTATTAACCATCTGCATGATGCTAGGACAGGTTAGTTAACTTCCCTGGGCCTCAGCTTCCTCAAAGTTAAATGGGAATTAAAATGTTCCATGTACCTCAAAGGTTGTTTGCAAGGATCAAATGAGCTAGTGGATGCAAAAATTCTCTGAAAGTGTGGCAGGTTACAGAGATGGAACACTATAGCTAAAAATAATGAAAAGTTCTGTGACCTCTCTAGACCCTCCCTCATTTCATGTCTCAATCCTCCTCCCATGGGGCAGTAGTAATTTTAGAAGAACTCACTCTGGTCAAAGGACATCATCCTTGGCTGATCTGCAACTCTATTTTTTTGGCTTTGGCCCTTTTTCATTAAAACCTCTTCCCCTTTTGGGGAATAGAATATCCTTTCTAGGAGCTATAGTCCTGGAGTGGGGTCTGGAAATTCACACAGGACAGCACTATAAGTGTTGAGGACCCTAATGAAGACCTCCCAGATAAGGTGGACCTTGGTGGGGGGGGCTGAAGCAGTGACCTAGAGAAGACATACCAAGGAGGCAGCACTTTGTAAGCTGCAGGACAGTACATATTGTGTGTGGTCATTTCTGTCACACACACATTTCTGTCTGGATGCACTGGGAGAAGCAACTAAAAAGTGGGAGTGGATTAGGGAACACCCGGCCAACATCAGAAGCCTAAAGTAGATGGAAAGAACAAGGCATTTTTTTTCCTTACACAATTTAAATTCTGATCCTGGTTTTGTAGCTGAAATACAAAAGACATAATATTAACTACAATCAGAGTTAAGAAGAGCCTATGTTGCTGAAGCAGTATAAATAACCTGAAGCCGCACATTCATACAGTGATTTACCATTTGCTAAGGACTCTCATTTCTGTAGACTTTTTGGTCTACAGAATAGTCATGTAATACAGACAAGGCAGGTATGACTACCCTTATTTCATAAGAAGAAGGAAGCAGGGGCTCATACTGCTGAAGTGGCCAATCTGAGCTTACACAGCCACCAAGTGTTAATGGGCCTGCAGCCATAGCCCTGTGGCATTTGATCCCATCAGATCTGGGAAGCTAAGCAGGGATGGGCCTGGTTAGTACTTGGATGGGAGACCACCTGGGAACACCAGGTGTTATAGGCTTGGGAGACGGACCTGGCAACCCACTCCCAAAACTCAATCCACCATTGAAAACCCTATGAATAGCAGAGAAGCACTAACAATAGTGTTTTGCCTGTTGTGCACAGGGTTGCCATGAGTCGGATACTGACTGGACGGCACCTAACAACAAATGTTAATGGAGGGCTGGTGTCAGAGTCTGAGTTCACTGCCTCAGAGCCCAGCACTGTTTTCACTCATATCTAACTTATCTCCTGGTTGAAATGGCCATGGACTTCATCTTTGGGTTGGCAGCCTCCTCCTACTAAAAGGGACAGCCAATATCTTCTAACACCGACAGAAGGAAGGTAACAAAGTCCCGGGATAGAGGTAGAAACTACAGCCTTTGGGACAAGTTCAGCCCACTATATTTGTACAAACTGTAAGTGATAAATTTTTTTAATGGCTGAAAAAATCAAAAGAAGAATAGTCTTTTATAACCTGGGAAAATATATGAAATTGACATTTTTCTTTCTATAATACAGACAGGTGCATTCAGGATGGACTTTGGCTACATTCATACTGCAACAGAGTTGAGCAGCAACAACAGAGACTAGAGAGTCCACAAAGCCATCCGGCCTTTTGCTGACTACGGTCATAGGTCATAGATCTACAAATTATAGTAAGACCAAACAAGGGAAATTGCAGGAGAAAACAGAACTCAATGTCCTGAGACTTTAGATTTTCCATATCTTCCTTGTAAAAAAAAATGGAGTTTTAAAACCTAAATTCTCAAAGGGCCAGTACCTCCCCACTGGGTGCTGCTGCAGTTCATTTGAAAGTTTTAAGGCCCAAACTGCTTCCACAATCTCTTTAATTTCTCTCTACCCCATCCTTCCCAACATGCCTACATGGACTGAACCTCATTGCTTCTAGAAATGAAGATGCTGTAGTGTCAGCTATAAAACCTGTATCTCACTTTCTCAGACAAGTAGATATTTATTGACAGGGTGTGGGATAGAGAAAGAAAGGAGAGAGACTGCCTGTCCAGAAGGCAGTAACCTTGGTGGATATGCAATGTCACCAGCCCAAACCATCATTCTCACAGATGTACAGCATATTATTTAAAGGGAAACAAATATCAGCCACTGAATGTCATGGCAAGGACACATCTCCTGCCTCTTAACTAAACTTATCAGAGCTGCAGTTTAATATGGTTCCTTTTTCATCCTCCCCTCAAATTCATCTTCCTGGGCAGCTCTTGACACCACCAGCAAACAGTGAAGACGAAGATTTAGTGACGTTAGCTTCAAACAGATCTAGATTTATTGACATGTGGGGCTGGCTTTCTCTGGAGCTGCAGTACACAGGATTAATTTTAACTGTTCCTTAAGGTTCGCAACTGCTTTGCAAGTATCCAAGCGTCTGGTGGATGCCTGGCTCTGTGGGTGAGGTCAATTTTAGCAGGAGTGGAATCCCCAGTGTGGCTTGAGCTTTCTCTAATCAGGCTGGACAGGTTAATTGACACACTTGGTTTTTTAATAAGAGTGCAGAACCTGAGCAAATTTCTGGCCTGAACCCCTCTTTTCTCACGTCCTGTAAGCTGTCTCAGCCTGGCCCTGGAATCAGCAAAGAATCAGCGAAACCAGCGCACAATCTCAGTGGCTACACAAGCTTTGCATTTTGTTTTTTTCAGTCTCCCCATATGCCTACAGGTGCTTGGATGTCTGAAGCAAGAGAAAGGCAGGAGCAAGTCAGTTCCTTTAAGGGTGAAGTATCCACAGTCCAGGGGTGCAAAGGTGAGCTTGAGCCACTTCCTGCCCGTGCATTTGAGGAGGGCCCTCACTGTACTATGATACTGTGCTGCATGGAGCACAGGCAATAGCCAGGCTGTGGATGCCTGCTGGCTGCAGAGAAGACAAGTCTGCACCTCTAACCTTCCCCTGTTGGCCCCTCCTGTCCATGCTACCAAGGACACCAGGGAGCAGACTGAGGCGAGGATGAGGACATGCATACACCATGAGGAAGGCATAAAAACTGGAAGAGAAGAAATAAAACCTCTATCAGTCCTTTCCTAACACTAGACCAAAGAACAAATTTGTAGAGCTCTGGTAAAAGATTAACTGCTAAATGAGAAAGAGCTACTAGATGTAAATTTAAAAGTCCAAAAACACCCAAGAGGCATAACTATAATTATTGCTGAGGGAAGCTCTTTAAGACTAAAAATACATTTCCATTAACAATCAAAATTAGTTTTCATTGCTTTTTTTCTTGAGCTTTCAGTGAATAACCTTTGATGGTAGTACATGATAATGATTCATTAGAAAAAGTGAATTTGTATTTCAGAAGTATGTACTGGAAAAAAAATTAGCCAAGAAATTATTCCTCCATATAAGTCAAATGGCAGCAGAATGGAACATTTTTAGAATGAGTAATGACATCCTATAAAAAGCTAAGCCAGACAGCAGGTACCCACTCAAACATCCTGGCAAACAATTTTTCCCCAAACCTCCAGTGACTTAGAGCAATCAGGATTGCAATTGAACATCTTTTTCTTTAAGTTCTAACTAAAGAGGTAAGGAAAAGACATCATCACACCTCAAGCTATCCATAGCTTTAATCGCTGTGAAGATGCTCTGAAAATGACTCGTGTAAAGGACAAGTGAGTCACGATTCATTTATTCATGTTTTTATTGAGATACATTTACATAGTGAAATGCGTAGATCTTAAGTATATTATCTGATAAGTTTTGACAAATGCATATACCCATGTAACCAGCTCAATCAAGATCTAGAATGTTTCTGATTTCCACATCCCACAGTTATCTCATGCCCTCACCAGAAGAAAGTAATGTTCTGATTTCTGTCACCTCAAGTTAACACTAAAATGTCATCTACATGGAATCACACAGTAACTTCTCTTTTGTGTATGAGTTATTTTCTCAGCATAATATTTATGAGATTCAATATTTATTATTAAAAAGAAATCTTAGCTAAGTAAAATTTTCAGAGGCCAAATGATTTGGTGGTATAAGTTGACATGCAATAGCATTTTTGTTGTTGTTGTAAGGTGCTGTCAAGTTATGTCTGACTCATAGCGACCCTTACAGGGTTTTTAATGGCTGATTGTCTCGGGATTGCCTTAGGAGTGGATTGCCATTTCCTTTTCCCATTTTGCAGTGCTGGGAAGTGAACCAGGGACCTCAGAGACTGCAAAGCAGCATTCTACCAATTGAGCTAAATCTCAGCCCCAATAGCATTTTTAGGTAGAGGGTAAAAGGAAGGGGTAAAAAGAAGTCCCATATTTTCCTAGAAATGATTAAGCAGTGGAGGAAAAATTGGAGCTTTTTTTTTAATGTTATAAATCATCCTGAAAGGCTCTGGAAATTCTGTGATGATCTCTAATTCACTCACCTGCCATAAAAAGGTGTGATATAATGGTGAGCTGTACATAATTCATAATTCTAAACCTAATTATGATGAGTGGTCTAGAAACTTGATTAAAAATCATGGTTCTGCTAAAGAGCCTCAAAACAAAAATGAACATATAGAAAGGATAAAACTGTTTTGTTAGATGGATTGGTCTTTGAAAATCTGAAGCAAGACTATAAAAGTATATTATTTTGGAGAATAACTGCCAAACTGTAAAGTATAAAATGCAAATGTTGAGTTGCTGATACTAGGGTAAAATTTCCAGCTTACATTAAAGGATGGAGGTAAAATAACACAGCCTTGCACCCAACAGACAAACAATAAGGAAATTACAAGGGTAACACTCATTTCTTTTCTAAAGGTGTGGCCCAATAGTAGCACCTTTGATACATAAATGCAAAAAACTCCTTGGGATAGAGAATCCAAGGAGTCCAGGGTTCCGCTGGTACTCCCTCTTAGGAAGGCTCAGGACCTGCACCCAGAGCACCAACAGGCCACAGGGCTGAATCTGTACCATGTCCTCTGTCTGTGCAGCACATGCTGTTCTTTCAGAGCCTTTTTGTATCTATTACATCATCTCAACCTTGTGACTACTGTTAGTACTCCCCTATTTTTATATTGTGGTGGCTCAGAGTATCTGAAGTGACATTACAGTCATCCCAGCTGGTTCGCAATACAACTTTATAAAGCAGGCAGAGAGTTTGCCCCTTTAAAAGTTAAATCTTTTGGCAAGGTCATAAGGCAATGAAATATCTTCAGACTTCTAATCCACTGTTCATGTCCCTACTATATCATGCTGTACACAGGTAATAGTAAACCCTAAAGATGGCTGAGAAGGCCACGACAAAATGAAGTTAATCCTTAGAAGCTAGCTAATGGCAGACCTGAAATGAAAATGCTTTCTAAAATAGCACACGGGAAAAATCAATACTTAGGACTAAACTTCAGACCTCAACAAATCCTTCTCTTTCTTGACTAGAGCATACTCCAGAATATTCTAAGGGCCCTTCTCCCACAGGATCAAAACGAAAGTCAACCTTCCTCCCTGAAAGTAAGTAAGCCTTCCCAACATACTTAGTTTGCCAGCCACCCATTAGAGTAGTAACAATTAGCATTTAATAAGCCAGATAGCCCAGGGGTCAAGGTGCACGCCTGTAATCCCAACAACAGGAGACAGAGGCAGGAGGATCACAAGTTCGAGACTAGAGGCAGTCTGCATAAATTAGCGAGACCTTGTCTCAAAAAGTAAAACAATGGGCTGAGGGTGCAACTTAGTGGTCCAGCACTCACAAAGCATGCAAGAGCAAGGCCCTGGGTTCAATGCCTAGTATGGCAAAAAAAAAATTAAATTAAAAAATAAAAAAGGCACTGAGGGTGCAGCTTAGTGGTAGAGCACTTACCTAGTAATCACGAGGCCCTGAATTCAAGCCCCCAACATTTCTAAATAAATAAATAAGAAATGAAATGTGATTATGTCTGTGTCTGGCACATTCAAAGAACTGTACCAATGCTATTTTAATTTCCGCAGCAATCTTATTGGGTAAGAACTAATACTGTCCTCCCTTTAAAGGTGAGAAACCTGAAGCTCCGAGAGGTAAACATCTTGACTCAGACACAGCTAGTAAGCAAGATGACTGAGCCATGAACCTAGGTACTGTGGCTCCAAACCCCCACTCTTTACCATGAAGCTCTAAGGAAAGTATTAATCCACAGAACACTGGTTCATCCCCAAATCTCCACTCCAAAGAGTAGGAGGGTGACAATGAGTGCTCCACCATCTAAAATATAGATACTGTATATATTTTTTACTTCAGGAAGTGGGCTTATATTTATATGTGCAAACAGATTAAATAAATCATGATTACAACAGTAAACATGTAAATTCCGATCAATAACTACTTGCCTTCCCCTCCCCCCAATGCTAACAGCTGCAATAAAGCTTTAACTGTAAAGCGATGCACAACCAGCCATAAAAGTATGTAAAATAAATGAGGATAACATAATGAGGGAATCCAACATTCATCTCATAAATATAACATAACGACCACAACTAAAATGTCAGAGAATCTAATAAATCAATATGGTAGGACAGAGCTATCTTTATGTTCAGAATACATAAAAAATATATTTACATGCAGGATTTTTTTTTAATATAAGCCAGGACCAAACAAAAAAGAATTATAAGAAATTTAACCCTTGGTTGACTTAGATGCTCTGGCTTCACAATGGTATTTTCAGCACTCTACTGGGTTCTCCCACATTATTTCCTAGGAAGAAATGGACTTTCCTCTAAATCTGCACAGAAGGTGTTAGACATCATGCTAATATGCAAATGCCACTGGGAGGGAAGCAAACAGGAAAACATCCAGAGGGTACTTTCAAAGGATCAGTTACAGGCCCTGGCTTAGAATACTTCTGATCATGGTGATTTCTGGAACTTCCAGCTCATTTTATTAGTGCCAACAAACCCTGGGAGGTTTGGTTATTTCCCTGTTAATGCACTAGCGATTGATGTGGATAAATCCCATAAATACTAATGAGGGTGACACAAGTCAATCTCCCCTGAATTAATGAGAACAGAGGCTCCCATACTGACCAACATGGCACCTAACAACCTGAAATGATGGATTTATAAATTCCTCTAGGTTCCTCTATGCACACAAGCTGCAGAAATAAACATCCTAACCCAGCCACCTTCTCCCAGAGGTGCTTCTGGATATAGGGGCCTGATGGGAAGGGAACTGGCCTAACTGGAAAGGAACAAGTACTTCTTTCATTACCTTTTCCCTAATGAAATGTGGACATACCTTGAATGCAATACCTCACCTTGAGGGTGAACTAAACTAGGGAACTAAATAAGAGTTAAGTGTGAACCCAAATCCAAACATACCAACTTCTCAGATATGTAAAAACAGTTAATATTCAGACATACACTGAGTTAATGTGTGTGTGTGCGTGTGTGTGTGTGTGTGTGTGTGTGTGTGTGTGTGTTATGGTTATCTATTGCCATGTAACAAATGTAGTGGATTTAAACAACAATTCTTTTATTTGCCCATAACTCTGTGGTCTAACAGCGGCTCAAATGGGTGGTTTTTCTATGGGTCACACTTGAAGTTCCTCTTTGTGTTTGCTGTTAGATAGTGGCAGGGTTTGAAATATTCATGATAGCATCACTCACATCTTGGGATGTTGGTGGGGATGAGATAGCTGAGGGCTGTGGTCTTTCTCTCTCCACATGTCTGTCTAGAGCTCCTTTACCTAGCAAATGGTTTCTAAGACCAAGTGTTCCAAGGAGGCACTGTACAAACACTAAGTCTTTACTTGTACTCCACACATGTTCATATCCTACTGGCCAATGCCAGAGTCAACACACAGCCCTGAATACAGGAAGACATGGTTCATTTGGGACCACCAAGGGGTAATAGTATATCACAACTATAAGTTCCCTCCTCATAATTTCCCAAGAGAAAAAGGACTGCTGTCATCATAACCATGAGCCTGATAAGCTGGCAGTTTTTCCTTTTTCTACTCTTCCATTTCAATATCCAATGACCTAGAATATCAGTTAGCTTTCTATTGCTTTACTTAAGACAATAAACTTAGAAAAGGCTTATTGGGCTCCCTGTTTTAGAAGTTTCATTCATGATTGGTTGGCCCCACTGCTTGGCAGGCAGCATGGTAGGGAACCTATGGCAGAGCAAAACTGCTCACCTCCCATGAGGAGGCAAAAGACATAGGTAGGAGGGAGCTGGTGTCCCACAATCCCTTTCAACAGCTTGCCCTTTCCTCAACTTCACTTCCTCCCACCAAGCCCCACCTCTTGAAGGTCTTACTCCCTCCAAATAGCACCATCCCAGAGACCAGGTCACCTTTAGGGGACAGTCAAGATCCAAACTATATCACCTAGTGTACTGATTGTTGTTAAATTTAGGTTCAATATGAAAGCAGGGGAAAGCAGAGAAGAGAGAAAAGCATTTTACAATTTATAAATAAATAAAGATCAAAGTTCCATTTTTAAAATTAAAAAAAGAACTGCATATAGTCACTGATCTTATAGGGCAACTTATAGCCATCTCCACCCTGCATCTTGATTCTCTTAGCACAAAACGCCCCTGTACTGTTCATTCTCCCATTATTCACACCTAAAGGACCATCTGCACTCTCTCAAATGATCAGCCCTGAACCTTTTTTTCACCCAAGTAGGTGAAGAATTAAGAATCTCCAGAAATCTTGCTCCATAATTCTGCCTTGAAAATTCCCTACTAATGAAGTCCTCTTTCACTGCATTAACCCCATGGACTTGGTAAAGATTTCCCAAATCCAGTCTCCCTGTTGGTATTCATCACCCATAATCATTTGTAGGGCATTTCAATTCTATCAAAGTATATCCCATTGGATACTTGGAATAGATCTCCAAGGCAGGTAAGACAATGATCTGCTATATTCATTGGACCAAAATAAAAATAAAGCCTTCATACATTAGTACATAGTTGTTGTTTTTATAGTGCCACATAATTAACAAAATGCTACCTGATATATTATTTGTTAAAAATCCCTTTAAAGTGTCCTCAAAGGTAAACAACAACCCTAGCAAGAGATGAGATAAAGAAGCTAAACATCTACCACAAACTCCACCATCAGGAAGTGGCAGGAACAAGTCAGGATCCCAAGGTGACTCAGTACAATTTTTCCTAGCATATAGCAGGGAAGATGAGTTATCTGTGGCCATAGAACTTGTGGAAGAATTAGAATTGGAACCTCCATCTTCTGGTGGACCACCCCTCAAGAGATAATAATTAAATAGAAGGCACACAAACCAACAGAAATATCAGCAAAAGAAACACATAAACAATTCATAATAGAAAAGAATCTAAAGACAGACAATAAATATATTAAATGATTTCTAAATGTGTCAGGAAAATTAAAATTAAAATGACAATGAGATACACCATGTCATACCAAATGGATTGCAAAAATTTTGAAAGTATGTTAATACCAAATGTTGGCAGGGGAATGAGTCAAATAGGACTTTCCACAGAAAGCTGGTGGAGTGATTATTGACAAAATCATGATGGAGGGTAAATTTACAGTATCCACTGCAATGTAAATTGTGCATATACTATATTATGTAATTCTCCTTCTTAGAATATATTCTGGAGAAGCACTTGTACATGTGCATGAATGGCCTATGACAAGGACATTCATTACTGATGTGACAAGGAAAATGACTAAGAACTAAAGTGCCCACCAGAAAGCTTGGGACTGATTAAACTATGGCATAGCCATACTGTGCCTGCAGCCATAGCCCTGTGGCATCCAATCCCATCAGATCTTGGAAGCTAAGTAGGGTCAGGCCTGGTTAGTACTTGGATGGGAGACTGCCTGGGAATACCAGGTGCTGTAAGCTTGGGAGACGGACCCGGTAACCCACTCCCAAAAATCAATCTGCCATTAAAAACCCCATGAATAGCAGAGAAGCATTGACAATAGTGTTTCTCCTGCTGTACACAGGGATACAGACTCAACTGCACCTAACAGCAACAACAAGCCATACTGTGGAATATTGTATGTAAGTGAAAAAGCATGAGTACTTCTGCAGGTACTGAATTGGAAAGACATCTAACTCACATTGCTGAGGAAAAATAGCAAGCTCCTGAATGGATATAGTACTACAAATTCTTTAATGTGCATATATATGTGTCTGGGGAGAAAGATATATAAATTCATAAAAGGATACATCAACATAGAAACTCCCTAATGCAATCTCTGGAGAAGAGATTGCGGGGTAAATGGGCAAAAAACAAAAGGGCTGAACCCTGACAGGCAGCAGTTAGTATGAAGAACATTTGCCTGTATAATTAAATTTTAATTTTCAAAAAATAAAAAGACATAGCAGAGCACCCTCCCCACAATTAGTTCTCCAAGGAAGGGTTCATAATCCTTTTGGAAACTTACAAAACAAAAACCAGTAACAAATAAAGCAGACCAATGAAAGAGTGGTAGTTATGAAAGAGGAGAAGAAGCAATAGAAGGAAGAACAAGAGCTGAGGCACACAAGGTTAAGTTTTAACCATGCTCCACCATTCTTATTTTCTAGAAAGGGACTTGGTCAAGTACACATTAAAGTCGCTCAGCACATGGTAAGTGCTATGTAAAGTATCAGCTAGATAAATGTAACATAGAGTCCCACCTAGTTCTAAGTTTGGGTGGAGAGTCCTACGCATTGCCATAGTGTATGGTAAGGATTAGTGGAAAAGGAAAGAAGGAAGGAGAGGATGGGAAGGAAATGGTTTTGCAAGTGCCACAAAGAGCAGGTGCAGGCATGCATGGATATATTTGATCTTCTTCTTCTAAGCGCTCCTAGAAGTCAAGAGTGTCTGTTCACCTGTCCCAGCATGGGTTGCATATTACCATTCACCGAGGTGATTCAGGGACCCCATTTTGTGCCTGCCTGTTGGCTGAGTGGGAAAAGGGGCCAGGGCACTGACAGTAGGCAGGTAGGGGGGCCACAGGGTTTGTGCCTCCCAAGAAACAATAGGGTTACATGGAGCCAGTTTCCCTCCCAGAAGACAGGCAGGCCTGCCTACCCACACTCAGTACCCTTCTTCTATAGACTTTGAGGCATCTGGGCTGGAAACTCTGAGAAAAAAATAAGCCCTTTTTGCTCTAATTAAAAATGTAAAAGGGAATAGCAATCTCCATAAGTTGCACAGGTTGCTTAAAAATGCCAATCCCTTCCGGGCCAGTAAAACAGAGCTGTGTGACTTCCTGCAACGTTAGAGAAAGAGAGCAGAGGATTAATGGATATCAGTTTAAAGATCCATGACTCTTATGATGTGGAATGGTATTGCCTCTTGTGGTCATTTTACTCCTGGGCTAGTTTTCACGTCATTTAGTGCTTTAGCTCTGTATGACCAGGAAAAATATGAGTTCCTATCTGTGCCCAGAACTCTACAGTGCTCAGTGCTCCTTTACATTTATGACTTCATTTAATCCTCACAACTTTTTATCCCCATTTCACAGATGAAGAGATAGAGACTTTGATACCAATGGATTATTTCCACCATTGTGTTACATTTGAAAGGCAAAGCCATTTATGCACTTCCTATACCCCTTCAAACGCTAAATCAATCATTTGTTTGATCAAAGAGCAAACTCAGCTTCACTCTGCTGTGTCATATCTTTTTTGCATCCCTTTTTTTGGGGCATCCCAACAGCCCTATGGGAGAGGACCTTTCCCAGAGAGGACATCCCTTCTGTACACTGGACTGTCAGGAGGGTGGTTTTGTTTCCTTTCTTGTTATACTGGGCTAATGCTGACTGAACTGTTTGCATCAACTTAAATCTGGGTTCAGAAATATGGCAAGCCTCTGACCCTCCCACCAGTGTTCTTGGCATACTCTGGAGGACAGTGTTTTTGCCTGTGTCTACCTATGTGTCCAACAAATTGTGTTATTGTTAGGTGCTGTCAAGTCAGTGCCCAACAAATTGGTAGGTCCTTTATGTGTTATTTTATTTAATCCTCAGCACAAATCCACAAGGGACTTACAGTGATCTCCACTTTACAGATAAAGACACAGAGGCTCAGAGAACTTAACCTGCCCAAGGTCACATGCTAGAGACCAAGTGAGAAGTCCATGTATTTCTAAAGCCTTGATTATTTCAAGAGGCCACTGTCTCCATGGGACTAGAATAACAAATATAAAAACTCCTGTCCATTATTACATATACGGGCTGTTCATCAAATGTGGATACTTCTTAGAGTTATAAGGTCAGGGGAGGGAGTCACTATTAATAATTACTCGTAGGAAACAGGCATAAATCAAGACCATCCCAGGGAAAGCAGGACATACGGTCGCTCTGACTATACGCCATACAAGGGAACATCACCCAAGAGAAAGAAGGATGTTCTAAAATCCATGAACCTTGAGCAATAAATGTTTCCTGCCAGGAGGATAGTTCTGTAGATTGTCTGGCTCTTGCTTATCCTCTAGTAACCTCAGAAACAGGTCCAACAAATACTGAGTTATGAATTCAGAAGAGCTTCTCCTCCACCCCCATGTGTTTCCAACCACCAATAAGTCTTTTCTGCAGGCCCCATCTTATACTCACCATGCTGAAACCCACGCCAGGCAACAAGGCCAACATTGACACCTGATATGAATTCCCAGGCAAGCAATGACCACAGAGGCCTCACTCTGGCCTGGGCACAGAATAGGGGCTGGTGCCTCTTGGACATCCAGAAGAGGGTCAGAAAGACCCAAGCAGCATCTCCTTTCCCTACCTGTCCCCTTTATCAAGCTGGGGAAGCTGGCAAGTTTGGGGGAGGCCCAGGAGCTGCAATTAGGTGGCCCTGGGGGTGGCCAGGGGATTAGGATATCCCCCCAGCCAAATCCTGTGAAATCAACACCAAATTACAGACTTGGCTGGTTTCAAGGGCATAGCCCAGAACATCTTTGAATCAGGATTCAATATCCTAGGGAACAATTGCTCCTTTCTACTTTATGACATAATGCTCAATTATACATCATTAAGTTTAGTTTTCAGAATGGGTTATACAGATTCACAACGATCTAAGCAGCAACTAACCCGAACACCAGAACACACTCACAGGTGAGAATTTTTACCACTCATTTGAATGCTAGATGGTTCTGCCTGCTACACACACACACACACACACACACACACACACACACACACACACCTTTTTTAGTGGGTGATTCAGAACAAGCCAAAAAACCCCAATTATCACAATACAAAGACGTAAGAGAATGTGATTCTTACAATCCAGGGATGACTTTGATTTTCCAAGGCTAAAATTTACATTTATTCACTATACTGGCCACAAGGGGAACTTAGCAGGCCTGTAGCAGATGGTAGGAAGGTTAGAAAAAGAAGAAAGTAAGCATGCTTTTTCCTTAAAAACCCCATCTCCATCCCACCCTATTCTGCGGAGCCCATCCTAAAGCTAGCTTGGGACACTCACCATCTACCCAACTAGTACCTGGAGGCCTCAGGGACCGCTCCACCTGTCTTCATCACCACAAATCTGCTCATCCATCTCTCTACAGAAGCCAACTGAAGTCCCCACACTTAATGGGAAACAGAATTTCCCTGTCAGTTCTGTCTGGATCCACTAACAAACCAGGGTCCTACCTTAAAGCTGGGCTGGGATTTAGCTCAGTTGGTAGAGCACTTCTCTGCAGTCTCTGAGGTCTGGGTTTGATTCCCAGCACTGCAAAAATGGGAGAAGGACGTGGCAACCCACTCCCAAGGCAATCCCAAAACAACCAGCCATTGAAAACCCTATGAGGGTCGCTATGAGTCGGACATGACTTGACGGCACCTAACAACAACAACCTCAAAGCTGGGCCAAATTTCTGAAACTACTTCTAGCTAAGAACAGCATTAAAAAAAAAAAAAAAAAAAAAAAAAAAAAAAAAAAAAAAAAAAAAAAAAACAAGTAGTCCCAACCTCAGAACATTAGCTATGACAGGTAGTAGTCCTAAATGAAACTAATTCACAGCATTTCCTACCATGCAATTAACCTCTTTTCCACCAAATGTTGCTTTTTTAAATGTCTATTGCAAAATAGGCTCCTAAATAAATATAATTTCCCACCCAGCTTTTAGCAAAAATTATATATCATTTCACACCTAATATATGGAGATTACTACAACTCTTAAAATGAACCCAAGGAGTCAAACTTTTCAATCTCAGGTTTTTCTCCAACTTTTAAATCTTGGTTTTTGCTGCAGTGAAGTACTTTGGCTTCGAAGGCCTGGCTAGAAGCTGCAGAGACAATATGATGAAATGGCATGGGGCCTGCCACTAGCCTTCTGGGTCCAGCCATGGAAAACACCCCACGCATGCCCTGCCCCGCCTAATTGGGTCGGAGGCATAAGATATCCTTATTTTATGGGGTTATCATTTCTAGGGAAGGGAACGAGTAACTGCCCACTCCAATTTGGCCCATCTCATGGGCCTGCTAAAGAACCTTCCTATGGCCACATTCGTGGATCTCAACCAAAGGGACCCTTCTTCATTTCCCAAAGCCATGCTGCAAAGGTGGATTACTTAAGAAACAATTAGGTGCGTACACAAAGCAATTTGCAGGCAGCTCTACTTCTTCAGCTTTCTAAGTGAAGGGCCTTTCAAGGCTGATTTATAACACTGTCGTCTTCAGAAGGCAAAATAATTAATAGGAGCATGGACTTCTAATTTCAGTGACTTCCAGAGAAAGTGGATTTCATTTGATTTATGACGGCTGGTGACTTTGCATTTTATCAGTTCATTCACTCATTATTTATGCTGATGGCCAATTTCAATGGGTCGCTATCATATAACTCGCTACTAATCAAAGAGAATTAGGGTTCACTGCATTATTTAGAAGTTGCTAATTTATCTTCAGAACAAGTAGTGAGAAGAGTTTGGGGCCTTCCACAAGAAAAGACTGAACAGCTGGCTGAAGCCAGAAAATTTGGTCAGCATTATAAATGAGTTTTATCAGGGGTATTGCAAGCTGATGAGTTTGGGTTGGAAGGAAACAAGAGAGAAAAAAAAGAAAGAAAGAAGCCAGGTTGAAAGAGAAAGAAATAATAACCCTGAGTCATCTCTGTGGTATGAAGAGCCCAGTGATCACAAAGAGCTGATCTTGTCCTGTAACCCTGAAAGTCTACATAACCTTAGTATTGAAAGAGCCCAGCAGTCCTTCACTTCTGCTCAGTAAACAAGTATGTTTTCACTGAAATAACCAGAGTTCTTTCACTGCTCATTTTGAAGTCATTTTAATATGTTCTAGACACAACATAATGGATCACATTTAAACATGAGAAAATTAAGTCCCACCAGCAAGTAATAATACCCAATCATATTCAATCATGTTGAACAACAGCACCACCAAAATGATCCTCTTCTAGGCAACATTAGAAAAAACAACCAAAATGATCCCCTCTAAGCAAAGTTTAAAAAACAATAATTAAAAACAAAAAGCTGATATTTTACTTTTAGAAAAACCCAACCTTAAAACACTTCAGTGTCATTTCCCATAAAACAGCATGTTCTCTCGTGTTCGTGCCTCCAAACTTTTACATATCCTGGCCCTTCTCCTCGGAGCACCCCAGGCTAGGCTCCTAACCAAGTGAATTCCTCTTATTCGGCTTAGAAATTTTCAACTTAGAATGCTTAGAAATTTCAGCTTAGAAAATTTCAGCTTAGAAAGCATGTCTAGGCACCTTTCCTCTGTTCTCCAAGGCCCTAAAACTTCCCAGTTATCACCCTAACTTCCTGTATTCCCCAGTAGAAGATCAACTCTGGAAGGGTAGACACTGAGTGATCATGGTTGCTAAAGCCCAGGACCCTGTCCATCTGATGAATCAATACTAGTGAATATGCTGTTGTTTTGACTTTGATGTTTTCTATACCATTCAACTGGGCTGGGATTTAGATCAGTGGGTAAAGCACTGCGCTGCAGTCTCTGAGGTCCCGAGTTCAGTTCCCAGCACCGCAAAAATGGGAGAAGGACCTGGCAATCCACTCCCAAGGCAATCCCGAAACAGTCTGCCATTGAAAACCCTATGAGGGTCGCTATGAGTCGGATACCGACTCGACGGCACCTAACAACAACAACAACATACCATTCAATAGTCATTCTCTCAGACAAAGCCTACCCCTTGGGAAAACTAGATGGTGTTACAAGAGGAACAGTAAACCACTACAGTCTCTACCACAAAGGATTTCCTGGCAGCTGAAAAAATTAAAAGGGGTGGGGAATGGAAAATAATATGGATTTTTGAACATTAAATAGCAATGGGATTGCCCAGCTCTTGAAGCTAATAGGGGACTTTTCAGCTTGCTGGGTACCTCAAATATATTCCCAAAGGGAACAGAAAACTCCTAAAATAAAAGGTTCTATCCTTTATAATTTGCGTAATGACTCAACCATACCTTTTAAAATGTCAAGATGCAAAAATGACCACAGACTAACATTAATGTAATCTGTAGATGAGCTTTTAATCTTTTTATTCCCAATAAAGACTTCTTTTCAGCCTATGCTGGGCTCTCTTTCTAGTTTCCATCTGGCCAGCTGCCAGACTGTCAAGGTGATCATATAATAAATACAGCCTTATTAAACAGCATGGAGTAACCATGCTGAGTTATGACTATGGGAGTTTGTATGCTACGAAAACATCATGTTTATCACGTTCATGATCTAAAATAAAGTCTGAGATTCTAGCACTTATTTCCATCCCACTTCACAATGTATATGTGACCACAAGTAAAATAACACTAAGAAATCCAAAGTAGCCTACCTGGCCACTGTCATGCATTCCTCTCACCTTTGGCTACAGACCAACATTGTGTTCCTACAATGAATCCTGAAATGCACAGCCACGTCAAAATTAACACTGTCCATTTCCGATCTTGCTTTCCTTCAGTGAAAGGGTTTCTTTCAACAGAACTACTTAGAACTTTCTGAAGAACTATTTTCTAGGGTCAACCCTAGAAAAAAGGAACTCCTTCCAGGACTCACAGTGGAAGGAATTTACTTCAGGGAAGTGGGTATACAGCAAAGATACACGGTAAGGAGGAAAAAAGCAACGGCAACCAGCCGCAACCACTTTCGGGCTAAAAAGACCATGTAACAAGTGTCATCAACTAAAGCTAAAACCCTAGTGTCCCATCCCATAGGAGGGGGAGCCACAGCAGAGGTTTGGCCCATGCCAGAAAACCTATCAGAGGTAGAATGGGAGGGGACAGTCACCCTGGCTTGTCCCTTCCTACCTTCTACTCTATGGCCACAGCCTCCCATAGTCTAACTGAATGGGAAGCCAAATAAGGAGGAGCTTGGGAAATGCTCCCAACAGGTGGCAGTGTCTTGAGATGGCAAAGCAAACAAGGGCAAGAATGGATCTGAGGGGACAATGACCCCCTTACCTTTCCTTACCAAAAAGGGGATATAGGCGCCAGGTGAAGCTTAAGCACAAGAGAAGGGCAGGTCACTGTCCTGCTTTGCTCTTCCTCTCCAGGGAGTAACTAAGCCTGCACACATATGACAATTAGAGGCACTGTAAGAGGACAACTCCACTGGCTGAAACTGGACTGCATTCGGGGGATGCTGAAGAATTATGAGCCCAGTTCTCCTTTGGAATTTGAAAGGAAATAAGCAGAGGCATAAGGAAACCCAGGGGGACAGAGGCAGGAAAAGCAGCAGCTCGGCCTGAATGCCCAACACTGGATCCTACTAATGGGACCTGGGGAACACAGAGGAGTGGAATAGGGACTTTTGGAAGAAAGCTGCTAATTCAGCCCATGAAGTAATTGGCCTCCTCTGCTCCCCAAAGAAAACCCACATTCTGCTTCTGCAGGGTGCTATGGAAAAATGAGCAAAGAAGGCCTACCAGGTGGAATGGACCCACAGACTTCCGAAACCCACTTCCTCCAGGAAGTCATCCCTGCCCACTCCCTGTCCAAAATAGCCCCTATCACAAAGAAGTAAACTGTAGTCCATCTGATTAGATTTCAAGGTCTATTCAGAGGATCAACATCTACTTTGTAAGTATCAGCGTCTACTTCATTTAGCTGTTGTTGTTTTTATCATGACAAAAAAAGAAACACATGACATTAGCTTTATGATCTTAACCTTTCAGATGCAGTTTACTAGTATGAAGTAGATTCACAGTGCTGTACTCCTTTTCCATCTTGTAAAACTGAAACTCTATGCCCATTAGACACTAATTTCCCCAAGTCCCCTCCTTCCTCTCAGCCCTCAGTACTCATCATTTTACCTTCTGTTTCTATGAAGCTGAGAATTTTACTTACTTCATATGAGTGGATTCATATGGAATTTGTCCTTTTGTGACTAGCTTATTTTATTTAGCATAATGGGATTTAGCTCAGTTGGTAGAGCGCTGCGCTGTAGTCTCTGAGGTCTCAAGTTCAATTCCCAGCACCATGAAAATGGGAGAAGGACCTGGCAATCCACTCCCAAGGCAATCCCGAAACAGTCAGCCATTGAAAACCCTTTGAGGGTCTCTATGAGTTGGATACCGACTCGATGACACCTAACAACAACAACAACAACGTCATTGAGACTGATCCATGTTGTAGCATATGACAAGTATTTCCTTCTTTAAGGCTACGTAACATTCCACTGTATGTACATACCACATTTTCTTTATCCATTCATCTATTGGTGGACATTTCAGTTGCTTCCATCTGTTGACTACTGTTAGATAATGCTGCAGTGAACATAAGTGTGGAAATATCTCTTCAAGTTCCTGCTTTGAATCCTTCCAGATATACTACCCAGGCAGAGGATTATTATGCTACTTTTACATTTTTGAGGAATCTCTATTTTCCAAAGCAACTACACCATTCTCCATTCCTGTCAACAACTTACAAGGGTTCCAATTTCTCCATATCCTCATTAACACCAGTTATTTTCTGTTCTTTTGATAGTGGCCATCCTACTGAGCCATCTCAGGGAATATAAGGTGATATTTCAAGGTTTCCATTTTCATTTTTCTTATGATTAGTGATATTGAGTATTTTCATGTCTGTTAGCTATCTATATATCTTTAGAGAACTATCCAAGTTCTTTGCTCACTTTTTTTAACTGAGTCATTTTTGTTGTTATTGAGTTATAGGAGTTCCTTATATATTCTTGCATTAATACTGCCATGGGCTGGGGTTTACCTCAGTTGGTAGAGTGCCACCCCTCACTCTCTAAGGTCCTGGCTTCAAACCCCAGCATCACAAAAACACATGAAGGACTTGGCAATCCACTCCTGAAACAATCCCAAAATAATGAGCCATTGAAAACCCCATGAATAGTAGAGAAGCACTGACATAGTGCCAGGCATGGCACAGTGTTAGAGAGTATTTCATTCTGTTGCACATAGGGTCACTATGCAGCACATAACAACAATACTGCCATTCATATATAATGTATGTAATATATGTTAAGTATGAAATATATAATACATATTACATCATTATTAAATATATAAATGTTATATTTAAATATTTAAAATATAAATATTTATCAGTATATATATAAATACATACTACACATACATGGGGTTAAACTGAGAATGTATAATGAACTCCTGCAGCTCAACAATTTAAAAAAATGACCCATTTAAAAAAAAATGGACAAAGGTCTTCAATAGGCAGTTCATATAATAACACACATATTTTATATTTTATATATATTATCTTCAAGTACTTTCTTCAAACAAGTTGCCTTTTCATTCTATTGATCATTTCCTTTGATGGGCAGAAGTGTTTAAGTTTGAGGTAAACCCATTTATCTAACCTTGCTTTTGTTGCCTGTGCTTTTGGTGCCATAGCCAAGAAATCATTACCAAATCCACTGCACTAAAACTTCCCTCCTGTACTTTCTTCTAGGAGTTTTACAGTTTTGGGTCTTAATCTTAGGTCTTTAACTCATCCTGAATGAATCACTGTATATGGTGTAAAGTCAGGAACCCATTCAATTTTCAGCATATGGATGTCCAGTTTTGCCAGCACCATTTATTGAACAGACCGTCCTTTCTCCAGTATGTAGTCTTGGCACTCTATTTGACCACATACAAAGGGCTTATTTCGGGACTTTCTATTTGCTCTTTATGCTAGTGCCGGAACAGCTTGATTACTGATACTTTGAAATATATTTTAAAGCCAGGAAGTGTAAGCCCTCTACCTTTGTTCTTTTTCAAGATTATTTGGCTATTTAAGATTTACTTGAAGTTCCATATGAATTTTATAATATTTTTCTATTTCTGCAAAAAATGCTTTTGAGATTTTGATAAGTATTGCACTCAATCTGTGGACTGCTTGGATAGCATTGATATTTTAGCAATATTAAATCTTCTTAAATTAATGTTTTATAGTTTTCAGCATGGACTGGGATTTAGCTCAGTTGGTAGAGTGCCGCTCTGCAGTCTCTGAGGTCCCAAGTTCGATTTCCAGCACCGCAAAACTGGGAGAAAGATGTGGCAGTCCATTCCTGAGGCAATTCCCAAAAAGTCAGCCATTGAAAACCCTGTAAGGGTCACTATGAGTCAGAAACCACTTGATGGCACCTCACAGCAGTTTTCAGCATATGTACAAGCTTTTTGCTTCCTTGGTTAAGTTTCTTCCTCAGGACTTTAATCATCTTGAGGGGTTCGTTCTGCTTAGGGTTTTGTTGCTGTAGCAGGTTTTTGCTTTTGCTTCCACTGCACACTCAGTGCAATGCTTTCACTGTACTGTTAGAGCTAACACCGATGCTCAAGACATGCAGCATTTGTGAAATGAGTGAAAGACTGAGTGAATGAATTTATCTCCAACTAAATGCAAATGTCAAGTGAGTTAAGGCTGCTTCATTTTTTCTGCACCATGACCCCCTCAGCCAGTTCCTTTCAGCAACATTAGTACAAGACAATAAAGGTGTTTTTTTACCCTCAACCCTCAACATCTAAGTTTTTATGCAGATAAAACATAATTTTGCTAAATGCTACGAAAACAAGATTAAGCCTGACTTTTCCCATTATTTGACTTTTACTTCTGAAGACTAGTTCATTATTTACATCATTTTATAAGTTCTTCTTTCCCTTTTATTATTTTGAATGGCTGGAATGAATTTACTCAGTAAGCCAGGTGGGATCTGTTTGTATCCTGCTGAGTTTAAGGAGGGAAGCTCCCAACCAAAACAAATAAACAACCAAAAGCAACAAACATCAACAACAGCAGCATTTCTGGACAAAGTAAATGCATTACTCTTCATTTAGAAAGTACCCTCAGCATTCCCATACGTTTCCCCCATGGAAATGATCCCAACTTTGAGACCCTAAGATCTTACGCAGAATAACAAAGTAAATCAGGAGCTGCAATGATACAAAACTCCAGGGCCAGGCCCCCAGATTATGACTCTATACCCCAAATTGCTAGGGGAAATTAACTAGACAGATTAAGAGAGATCTTAATCGGGAGACAGAGGTAGGTAGGAAAATCACAAGTTTGAGGCCAGAGGCAGCCTGTGCAACTTAGAAAGACCCTGCCTCAAAATAAAAAGGGGGGGAGTTTGGGGTGCAGCTCAGTGATAGAGCACTTGCCTAGCATGTGTGAGGCCCTGGGTTCAACCCCCTAGTACTGGGTGTGGGGTGAGGAGGAAAATAAGCAAGGAAGAGATTTTAAACATTAAAATTCTGCTATGACCATTTCCTCCTTTTTCCAGCCTCTTCCTTCTCTGCCCCCATGTGGCTCTTCTGTTTGTGGATGTGATGCAGGAGGGCGCTCTCTTGCTCGCTCTCGCTCGCGCGCGCTCTCTCTCTCTCTCTCTCTCTCTCTCTCCCCCTCCCTCCCTCCCTCCCTCCCTCCCTCTCGGTTTTATTTGGGGGGTGATGGTTGTTGGTTGTTTTTCTCCTTTCTATCAAAGTTCCATAAAATTCAACAAAACTGATCTACCTGTGACATAGTTACCCCCCAAATGTTATGTGCCAGGAACCCCACAATCAAGAACTGAAAATGAGAGAAAAAGATGTCAGCACAATTGACAGCCTGGTTCCTGCCTAAAAGGGTCACAGAGCTTCAGGGCTCTGTAGCTGCCTGGCATCGTGGCCTTCTCCAAAAATGAAAGGCAAGAACATGGCCTCGATGCTGCTGTTACAAAATGTCCAGCTTAAGGTGGGATGTGAGTGTGAGGCTCTCAAAGACAGAGGAAAGACAGGGAAGCTGAGTAACATGAACTCCGTTGCTGGCATAGCATGACAGCCAGGCAAAAGCTGAAGAGTGGGAGTTTTTGAAACAAATGCCAGTTAAATGATCCATTCAGTTATACTTGATATGACTGGTATAATATAGCTTGTTCCAGATGTCAAATAATATTGCCAAACCATGCTCACTAATGTGAAAACCATTGTTGCTGATAAGCCTAAGTGTTGTTGAATTTGTGCAACAGCCACCCATCTGCAAACAAAATATTGCATTAAAAAAAAACCTGCAGCTCATAATTTAAGCCGACAAAGGGATTGACTGAAAAATGTAATTTATAAAAAGCAGTTTTCCCCTGAGTAACTTTTTTCAAAAATAATATTTCACATTTACACATTTAAGTTATATTCAATTTTATACAAAAATTATAGTAATTGTCCTTCACCTAATGTGAATGTTATAATTATACTTTCAGCTTGCTGCACTGCAACACCCAGCCATAAGAAAAGTATAGTATGCTCACAACGCAAAAGGAACAAATAGATTTGCAGTGTTTGACGTGACCCCTTTAAACATACAGCTCTAAAATATCCATTGTTCATAAAATTCATAAAGGGCTGCATATGTACATCCCGACTCCCTTTTCCATTCGATATATATGAAAATGCAATTTACTGTATGTCAAATGAAAAATGCAGTTTTCAAAGGCATTGACAACAGGTGCTAGTTAAATGATCAGACGCTATTTGTTACCTAGTCCCTTACTCTCATTTGCAGCAAGATAAATTGCATTTTAGGAGAGTAGTGCGATCTAAGGGGTCTTGACATGTTTTTATTGATTTGCATAGGTTATATGCATGTATTCCTGTTTGTAGGCAAATAGTGCCACAAGTAAATTCAAGGCACCGTGCCTGTGTTTCAAGAAAATTGGAGTCATCACGGGGGAGCCAAGATGGAGTGAGCCTGGGTAAAAGAGACACATCCAGCCTGCTGGAATCTCAGAACCTCTATTAAGATTTATAGGCTGTAGGATTCTTTTGGGCTTCAACATTATTCTTAGTAAGCCCTTTCTGTCTTCTGTTGTTTATAAAAACTGGCAGCTTTAGCAAAGACAGAAGCTTAAGTTGTAGGTAGCACAATTTAACATAATAGTTCTCGCCTGTCCTCCAAATAGCCTAATGCTGATTTTGCAAAAGGAAAAGAGAAAGGGGGAAGAAAAGCCACAGAAAACCACATACCATAGGCTGCTGCTGACACCGATGGATTTGGCTGTCACAACAGAAAAGCATTGGTGAAATTTGATTATATTTCTAGTGTCAAAATTTACTAACTTTTCAGACTCCCGGGTTCCATTTCTCATTTGATTTTTCATTTTGTTATCTCAGCGCCATCAGGCCCATCACAGAGAGTAATGCACCAATTAGCCCAGAGAGCCACTCACCCAGACGGGACTTCTTCATTGCCAGGGGCTTCCCCTTTTGGCTACCACAATCACAGCCAGGCAGACAGGACCTTCCGTTCTACTCAACACTCATGCCACCTGCCTTTTCCACCTCCATCCAGAGCATTTGCCTCACTCAGGGGACTCTGAACATTTACCTGGCGCAGAAGGCCTCATAACATCCTACTGTCACTGCCTTCTTTTAAATTTGTGGTTGTTACTTATCTTTTCATCACCCTAAGCTTGAAAACTTGCCAGTTTAGCGATGAAGTCCTTAATGGGCTTGGATTTCTAATTTACACTGGGAAAAGTACATGCTTAGCCCAATGGAGGATTCTGATCCAAATATTAATATGATGCAACAATGAGCACTGCTTTTGTATGAGGATCTGTACTTTTCAAAGCCATCTACACATTTCCTCCTCTGGTCCTCACAGCTGAGATACATGATAATCACTGCTATCATTTTCACCCCCCCTGGGTGGCAGGAACTTGGCAGAGGAAAAAGGAGGTCAGTCCAAGTTTCCCAGGACATGTGGGTGGAATAGCCCCAGAATGCAGGACCCCTAGTCCAGTGTTTGTGCCCTCTTATGTATCACACTCAACATATGGCCTATCTGTCCTTTAGGATGAACTCAAATTCAGCTTCCTATTTGACATCTTCTATACTCATGAGGAATCTGTACTGGACCAAGAGGCAGTCATTCAAATGGAACAAGGAAACACTGTCTGGTGTAAAATCAAGAAAGATGCGTGTCAGGAAGTTACCCCTTCACCATATCTCTTCAATCTGTGCTGAGCAAATAATCCAAGACGCTGGACTTTATGAAGAAGAGCATGGCATCATGATTGGAGGAAGATTCATTAACAACCCGCATTATGCAGATGACACAACTCTGCTTGCTGAAAGTGAAGAGGATTTGAAACATTTACTTATGAAGATCAAAGAACATAACCTTTAGTATGGATTGTGCCTCAATATCCAGAAAAAAAATAATCCTAGCAACTGGGTCAATATGCAACTTCATGATAAAGAGAGAAAAGATAGAGGTCACCTAAGATTTTGATTTACTTGGTTCTATAATCAACACTCATGGAAGCAGCAGTCAAGAAATAAAAAGATGCACTGCATTGGGAAAATCTGTTGCAAAAGACCTCTTTGAAGTCTTGAAAAGCAGAAATGTCACACTGAAGATGAAGGTGTGCCTGACTCATGCCATAGTATTTTCAGTTGCATCATATAGCTGTGAAAGCTTGACACTGAATAAGGGAGACAGAAGAACTAATACTTTTGAATTATGGTGCTGGAGGCAAATATTAAATATACCACTGACTGTCTTAGAAGATGTACAACCAGAGTACCCCTTGGAAACAAGGATGGCTAGACTGAGTCTTACGTATTTTGGACATGTGGTCAGGAAGGACCAATCCCTGAAGAAGTCCATCATATTTGGGACAGTGGTGAGTAAAAAAAAAGAAAGACCCTCAACTAGATGGATTGATACCATGACCACAACAATGGGTTTATACATAAGAAAGATCATGTGCATGGCACAGTGCCAGGGAATATTTTGTTCTGTTGTACATAGGGTAGTTATGAGTCGGACTTGACTGAATGACACCTAGCAGTAACAATGACAATACTAAATAAAACAGATTATTTGTCCACTCATTGGTATGCACATCTCCTTATTTCAGGTAACTGTTCACATTGAGTTGAATAGACAAAGAGATATTCACAGTTTATCTAGTAGCTGGGTCCAAAATTGTGAATAATCATTCCATATTTCTTTCCTGAACTCATTTATTCATCTCTTCAAATCGTTATAAAAATCTGTGGATTTTTTTGCCAGGCATTATGCCAGAATCAAGGAAATAAAGACGAGTAAGAAAAGCCCTCTGCTCTCATTGAGTTTACAGTCTAATGCAGTGGCTCTCCACCTCCTTAGACCATGATTCTATATATCCACCATGTACACACACCCCTCTGAAACTAAAGCTTCATAAAATGACAACATAACCTTACCATATGCAAGGCACTTTGATATTTCCAATTTTTGTTCTATGTAATTTCTTTTATTTATAAAATTCTATTTGCCCTTCTCTAAATTGATTTCTCCAAAAACTAATGGATTGAAAACTACTTACATAGTGAGAGTATAAGAGCATATAAGTATAACTTTACTTTTGCAAAGGACTAGACAATATGTATTTTAGACTTAGTAGGCCAAGTAGTAAAGTGAAGTTTATTATGTAGGGACTAACAAAAAAATTTTTTCCACATAATTTTTACTGAGAAAATTAAAAGTATTATAGTAAGTATAATTTTTGGTAACATGGGCTTCATAATGAGAAAAATGAAATTTATCTATAGACACTGGAATTTGAATTTCATGTAATTTTCACCTGTCACAAAGCATTATGCTTCTTTTAATTTTTTCAGCTAATAATGCAAAAACCACTGGGCATGGTAGCACACACCTTTAATCCCAGCAACTCAGGAGGCAGAGGCAAGAGGATCTCAAGTTCAAGATCAAGTCAGTCTACATAACTTAGCAAGACTGTCTCAAAATTCAGAATACAAAGTAAAAAATGGGCTATGGGTATGACTGAGTGGTTAAAGGCTTGCAAAAAGCATGCATGAGGCCCTGAGTTCAACTCTCCAGTTCCACAAGATAAAATAAAATAAATAAATAGAATTCAAAAACCATTTTTGGTTTATGTGCATGTGATGTAGAAAAGAAGTGGGCATTTTAAATTTAACTCTATAAACAAGCTATGAGCTTAGCTCCATCATCTCCTTCTACCAATGAAGAAACAGAGGTAACATGACTCGGAGCCATCATGGAGCCAGCTGTACACCACCATCAAAGATGCAGTGGGACTTGGCTGAGGTGGCCTCGGGGTAGAGACTAAGACCAGGTCTGGAACAAGCAAACCCTCCCCACTCCAGAGGCACTGACAGAGATGGCCATGCATTTCAATGAACAGATTTCCTCTTGCATCATACGGGTTATCGGAAAGTTCCAGCCCTTCCTCCTGGTTGTAACACATATGACTTGACCAGCAGATGCTGAACTGTAGTCACCTGGGCTGGAGAACATAAGTTACCACCAAACCAAGCTCAAGTCTTTGTGGCATAAAGAATGCTAAGCAATAAGGCAAATAACACTACCCAAAGACTCCACATACATACCTGTCTCCCTGTTTATTCAACCAACTAGCCAAGCAAACCAGAAGGAACAGCAGAGTTCTTGAAATGTGCAGCACTGAGCAGCAACCAGAATCCAGGACCTAGGCTCCCAGGATTGGCTCTAGTTGCTCTGTGCATGTTCCTCCAGAAGGCAAATGTACACACAGACAAAATAGCATTCCGAACTTCAGGTTATATTTATATTCACTAATAAAATGTAGAAAATCTAGAGCTACTCAAATCTTCCACAGGCATGTGCTTGACTTTAGAGGTGGGGGTCCCACAGAAAGAGATGATCAAAACACACCCACCATGTAAATGTGTTACCTTTTCACACCAGTTAAGCCTTGAAACCAATAGTATTACCTCTAGAAAGGAAGAAGATTCAATGTTAGCTTAATAAATGCTATGGTTCAAAGAGGACTTTAAATTGCATATCAGGCACTCTGGTCTATAATCTCTACTGAGCATGAACCCCAGAGCTACAGAGTACCTAAGCAGTGTCACAAAGCCCTGGCAATGTGAGCATTTACAATATAGATGGGCCCTTATGGCAGCAGAGGTGTTGGTATTAAAAACAACACATACAAATAAACACTTAAACTCCACACACCAAATCAAAGCAATGTAACTGTCAGTGGTCAAAAAGTAAATGTGCCAAGTAAATATGAGGTCACAGTAGATAAGAAGTGATATGAAAATGAGTAAATACATCCATACACGCGTGTATACACACATGAAAACAGACACAGCTTCACAGATCCAATGTCCCTGGCACTAAACATGAAGTTCAAGGCAAGTTGATCACAAGGATTTAAGATGGTGACAACTCGTATGTGAAAAATTCTACAGAGAGAACTTACTGCTCCATTAATCATAACATAAGATTTAACATATTATGTAGAGTGCTTTTTTGTGTTTCACAAAATGTTTTCACTTGGACCAATGCTAAGAAGAAAGCACTGCCATCTACATTTAGCAGCTTGGGAAAATGGGGTCAAAAAGAGAGGGCTCTGTATTCTTTGGCAAAGGACAAGGAGCTGCTGGCCCAGGAGTGGAGGAAGACCTGTAAGTGTGTATAGGCCAAAACCTAAGCATAAGTGAAAGGGACTTGAAGGAAAGGAAAGAAGTAGAACTGGATGAGATAGGTAGACTAATAAAGTTTTGACACTAGGAAAAAAATATTTCTAGCAACTGATGTCAGAAAACAAGCTGTAATGTGTGATTAAGAAAGTTGAATGCATCCTAAGGAGTAGAATTGAAAAGAATTAAGGTCGAAAGCCATAAAGTTTTTCATTCTCCTGCAGACCCAGACAACCTGCTGGGGAGCAGACAGAATGATGAGGCAGTTAAGTCTACAATAGGATGAGTAAAAAGGAAAAATAAAAGAGGTATCCTACTTGAGCTACAGCCCCAAAGCTGGTGTCACATTGTGGGCACACAGGGAGATGGCTACAAACCCTGTCCACCCTTGCAAGACCTTACTTCCACAGAGAAAGAAGTGTGTTCAGCAGAATCACAGCACATGCACTTTGTTTGTGCTTATTAAATAAAAAGAAAGGATCACCTTCAACTATATTAATGATGGACTGGTGGATGAAGGATGCCTGTGAAAATTCACAACATCTGTTTGCTCCACTCTCTTCTCAGCATGCTGCACCTATTTCTCATGCTTAATGATGCTCAGCCACTCTGCAAGTTTTACGAACAAATGTGTGTTTAGCCACATTCATCATTCTGAATGAGCATTCTTGATGAAGCCTCCACTGGCCTGGTTCGCTCTTTCTGCTACACTTTAACAAATGACAACTGTTCTACGTATTTTTCATTTGTTAAAAATAAAAAGCTAAGTGAAGGATAGGCCTGGAGGATTTTTTCCTCCCTCCTTCTGACTCCCCCAAAACCTTCAGCACACCATCCATTCTATTTCTCCAGTCACCAGTCATGACCCTGGAGAGGACATGCTGAGAGAGCGCCTGCCTGGAATCTGTAGTCTGGTCCACCACCAGCCATGTCAAGTGATGCTGTCCCATCCAGGGAAATCCTGTGTCAGCAATGAGTTTTCTCTTCTTCCTCTGATCCCCTTCAACTCTTAGAATTTCCATCACTCAGCACAGTATTTCAATAAACTCTTCACTAGGCAGAACTTTCAACCAGTAAGTAAAGAAGAAATCAGGAAGTTCTCTTCACATTACCAAAAATGCTTAAAACATTTTAGATTACAGAGTACAAACAAATACTTGTTGAATGAGTACCTTTTTCCAGGTCTGCAGAAGATGACCAAGATGCCAGCCTGGCTTTGACAAATAAGGAATTATTTATATGATCACAAACTCAGAAACTTCAGCTAAACCAAGAAGCTTGACTTTTTCATCCCTGAAAAATCTGAACTCACACTATAAATGACCCACATAGATCAGGTCATGCTGGCTAGAATCCAAGAGTCCAAAATGACAAAGATATTATACTATGTTAAGAAATAATCTTTTAGAATTCATTTTCAAGTGACTGTTCTTATTCTGATCATTTAATTAGAAGCATGAAAAGCAAAAAATAAAATCAGATATTTTCTCTATTAAATATTTGAAATCATTGGAAATTAGTTTAAATTCCATTCCATAAGACAATACATTTTTCTCTATATTTGTAATGCTGAATATTATATTAGTATTTGAATTGCATTTGATTCAACATGCACTGCAAAGCACTTTACAAATGAAATAATCACATCATAGATTCAATAAAGCCACACTGTTGTTTAACTAATTTTAACCACAGTGGTTTCTGGTTTTTTTCCTCATCTCATAACACTATGGTCATTTGCAAAGGAGAATGTTTCAGTCATCACATTTGGTTGCTTCTCCTGCCCCTAACCTTTCTAAAAATGGCCCTTTAATCTTTGTGGTTTTTACATATACTTCATTTACTGAATTGCAAATATATATCAATTGAGTTGAAGAACAGGCTCCTGGGATCAGGTGCAAAAATGATTCGGGACACATCTACTCAACTACAAAGAATCTGTTCCTTAGCAGACACAGTTGAGAAATGGTTAGAAGAGTCAAAATCAAGAAATCTTAATCAGAAAGTCTTTAACATTACTGAAGTATTTACTAAGGTCCTGCTCCAGTGGGCTTCCTGAGGGCCACAGTCCACCAAAGAGCCTTGGTACTCTTGAGCCTTATATCAATATATCAATATATGAGCATAGCAGTCTCAATCATAGTTAGAAACAGATTTAAAAGAAGCATTGCAAATATTGAGGGTGACAAAATATGTATACACATTTAAAGTAATGTTATCTACTTAATACTTTTCAAAGTTGAATTGAATTATAATAGCAATGTATAGTATGATGTTCTGGATTATATTTCTATTATCACATTAGAACAAGCATATGGCACATTCTTAAGACAACAATGGAAAGTCTTCTTCCCAAGATGTGCATACATTTTTGATTCCTCTGTATATGTCAATTAATCTTCAACTGGCAACATGTTCATACATCCTTTTTATGAACAACTTAAACTACAGATACAACAACTGTCACGTAGCCAAACATGAAAACTGACCTTCATACCTAAAAAACAAAGGCATTTTCAAAGAGAACTTCAAAGCTAAAAATGTATTTGCTGAAAAAGCATTTGGCCTTCAATGATTCCGTCAAGTTCTACTGCCTCCATAAAGATCTCCCCAACTACTTCAATCCACAGAGAATATCCTCTTCTCTGAAATTCAAGAGGTATGACCATCTGCACCATATAATTCCACCTTACTTAACAGTGCTGCTCCAGGATATTTTGTGATACTATCTCTATAATTAGAACATGGTCTGACTAAAGTTTGGGGTTTTATACAACTGTTACATCTTCCATGTTCACTGTACTCAGCACTATCTTGTCTCTATGTCAATGTCTATCCTAACATATCAACATAGATTTCCACATGTTGATTTATTATATTCTATATAACCAATGAGTCTACACTTAACTGTGAAGTTACATCATAATTCTATCCATTCTTTCTAAACACATTAATTAAGCCCTCATGTTTTAGGTACTACCATGCTCAACTTAATGATAAATGGAGAAAACATTGAGGTTGTCCAAGATTTTGTTCCACTTGGTTCTACAATCAACTCCCACGGAAGCAGCAGTCAAGAAATAGAAAGACATGCTGCATGGGGAAAAGTTGTTACAGAAGACCTCTTTAAAATGTTGAAAAGTAAACATGTCATATTGAAGGCAAAGGTGTGCCTGACTCATGCCATGATATCTTCAGTCAGATCATATGATTGTAAAAGCTGGACAGTGACTAAAGGAAACAGAAGAATTAATGCTTTTGAATTATGATGCTGGAGATGAATATTGAGTGGACTGCCAAAAGAACCAACAGATCTGTCCTAGAAGAAGTGCAACCAGAGTGCTCCTTGGAAGCACTGTATCTTATGTATTTTGGAAATGTAGTCAGGAGGGACTAATCTGTGGAGAATGACATCATGTTTGGGAGAGTGGCAGGTCAATGGAAAAAAGGAAGACCCTCAGCTAGATGGATTGACACAGTGTCTGCAACAATTGGCTTAAATATAAATAAGATCACATGCCTGGCACAGACTCGGGAAGTGTTTCTTTCTGTTGTACACAGGGCCACTATGAGTCAGACCTGACTCGACAGCACCTAACAAAAACAACAAGCTTTAGATACTATGAGAGATGTAAAGATGAATACATTCCTCAATGACATTATAAATGTAGCTAAGAGAAACATGTATTTAAACATCTGCCACAGCCAATGTCATTTAAAAATTAAGGATTAGAGGCCAAGGATGTAGCTCAGTGGTAAAGTGCTTGCCTGGCAAACATAAGGCTGATGGTTTGATCCCCAGCAATGAAAAAATTAATTAATTCAAAAATTAAAGACTAGAAACATAATAAGAGTTAAGGAGAAAGAAAAGAACATTTAAAGAAGAAATAAGCAGTTCTATTTAAATAAGCAGGATTTAGCTCAGTTGGTAGAGCGTTGCTCTGCACTTTCTAAGAACCTAGGTTCAATCCCCAGCACCACAAAATTGGGAGAAGGATGTAGCAGTCCACTCCCTCAAAACAATCCCAAAACAACCAGCCATTGAAAGCCCTATGAGGATGGCTATAAGTCAGACCTGACTTTAGGGCACCTAATAACAACATTTAGATAATTGTGGCAGTTGAACCAATCCTTGAAGGATAGGGAAGATTGTCAGCAGATAAAGAGGTGAACAGGAATTTCCAGGCAGAAGAAATAATGAGCCAAATTATGAAGGATCAAGAGTAAGGGGCTCATTTTGGGTGCAGAATAGAAGATACTTCCAAAAAACACAAGATTTGACCTAGCCTTCCAGACCAAGTTAGAAAATTCTGTGGCCTACCAGAACAAATTCTCATTCATTCAAATTCACCATTCAAATTCTCATCACCAAACTGACTGCCCTTTACAAAAGGGAAACACTGTTTATGAGTCCCTAATGGCCCAGAGTCCCACATGACAATCTGAAAAACTCCATTTCCTCTTGTGAATCCTCCTAGACTCTGCGCGTAAATTCCTTGACCTGCTTTTGTGAGGCCTTGGCTTGAGTTAATTTCCCAGACTTGCTTGTAGAGGACTTAGCACCACCAGATGCCACCTCTAGCTCTCTTGAGCTCTGTAACATGTGTTGGCCCCAGCAGCCTTCTGCACAGCTGCAGGAATATAGAAATAGCCAATACACGTTTTCTCCAAATGTCTCTCCTCCTCCTCTTAGAGACACAAACCTTGAGAGCACCTTCCTGTCCTTCCTCGGCCATAACTTCCACCTCAGAGAACATAAAAAACCTTTTACTCAGACTTCAGTTTTTTACTATTTAAACTACCCAGATCCCCTCTGCACATTAGACAGTGATGTTTTCTCCCCTTATTCAATCCAAAGACCTTCTAAAAGAAACTGTGCCTAATAATGCTTTTGCCTCTTAGTTGGTGTGTGCCTATTATACATGGTCCAATCTGGCATGAACAAAAGGAAGCTGAATAGCCACCTTGACCAAAATTTAGCATTGAACTGTAACATCACTTTGGCTAATTCACTCCAAACTGCTTGATGACTGGAACTCACTATCTTTTATTTCTAAGGAAGCATTTGTTGAAATGAATGCCCAGAACCAAAGAACCATAACAGTAGACCATCCTAAACGCCTTGGCAATCACTCAGTTCAATCCCTTTATATTATGGCTGATGAAATTGAGATCCAAAGAAGCAAAATGGTTTGCTCTAAGGCATATGACTCTTTGGTAACCCAAATGAGACTGAAATCTAGGTTTTTACTCGTAAATCAGTTCCTTCCATCAATACATGTTGTTAATCAATCTTCTAAAAGTTAGGAGAGCTGGAAGAACAGCAGTGTGATAGACCAATTTACACCATTCCAAATATGTCTATATCCTAATCTCCAGAACCTACAACTGTTACTTCAAATTAAAAAGGGGGGTTCATAGATGTGATTAAGTGAAGGGTCTTGAGATGGGAGATTATCCTGATTAGTTGAGTAGGCCCAATGTAGTCACAAAATTGGTCCTTGTAAGAAGGACATAGAAGGAAATCAGTGAGTCAAATAAGGTGATGTGATAATAAAAACAGAGATCAGAGTAATGTAGTTTGAAGGTGGATGAAGGGGGCATGAGACAAGTTGGTTACTAGAAGCTGGAAGAGACAAGAAACAGCTTTTCTTTTCAGAACCTACCAAAAGATAACCTGTTTTGGAATTTTTAACTCCAGAACTTAGTTGTTGTTGTTGTTACGTGCTCTGAGTTGAGAACAACACACATCGACCCTATATACAACAGCATGAAACACTCTCCGACACTGTTCCATGCCTGACACTATGTTGGTGTTTCTCTGCTATTCACAGGGTTTCAATGGCTGATTGTTTTGGAAGTGGGATGCTGGGTCCTTCTCCCAAGTCTTCAGCACCCAGTATTCCCAGACAGTCTCCTATCCAAATACTAATCAGGCCCAACCCTGCTTAGCTACCAAGATCTGACAAGATTAGACATCAGAGTGATATGGCTACATGCAAATAAATTATACTGTCTTTAGCTTCTAGTTTTATAGTAATTTATTACAATGGCAATAGGAAACTAATACAGATTTTGGTGCCTAGAATTAGGGTGCTACTATGAAAAATATTTTAAAATGTGGAAGTTGTTTTGATAGTCAATTATGGGATGAAGTGGGAGGAATATGGAAGAGCAGGATGGGCAAAGTTTATTGTTGTTGTTAGGTGCCATGGAGTTGGGTCTGACTCATAGCAACCCTATGTACAGCAGAACAAAACAAAGACACTGTGCCATGCCTGGTACTGTCAGTGCTTCTCTGCTATTTATAGTGTTTTCGGTGGCTAATTGTTTCAAGATTGTTTCAGGAGGGGGTTTCCAGGTTCTTCTCCCACTTTTGCGGTGCTGGGGAATCAAACCCAGGGCCACATAGCATACAGAGCAGCACTCTATCAATGGAGCTAAACCCCAGCAGACAAAGTTTGGATTGCCTTAAAGAGGGAGTTAGTAGTTATGCTGGCATTAATGACTCTGCTAGTGAGGACTCTGAAGAAAGTGAGTACAATAGAGAAAATGACTCTATCTTGGCACATTCCCAAACCATCAGAAACAGACTGTTGGTAAAAATACAGATGTTAAAGGTGTTGCTGGTGAGACTTCAAAAGGAAATGAGGAAATGTTAAATAATGGCAGAAATACTAGCTGAATTGTTTTCCACAGCAACACAGAAAGCACAGCTTAATAAGCAATGAAGTTGGATATTTAGCTGAGGAGATTTCCAAACAGAATGGTAAATGTGCCTCATTTCACTTTGCGACTTATGGTCTAATGCAAGAAGAAAGAATGAAAGAAGAACTGGTAATCAAAAAGGAACCAGGACTTGATGATTTGGAAAATTCACAGTGTATTCATACTGTATAGGATAATAAAATTAGGAGGCTCGCTGCTAGGAAGGATGCTCTGGAGACAAAGTTAAGTGTATAAATGGAAAACTTTTTAGGATCAAAAGATGTTGAGTATTCATTACTGCATAGAGTACATTGAGAGATTGGCCATGTGACAAATGAACCTCCTCAACCATCTCTGCATAAGTCAGAAATTAAGACAGGATTACCTGGAAAGGGCCTGCAGCCATAGCACTGTGGTATCTGATCCCATTAGATCGTGGAAGCTAAGCAGGGTTGGACCTGATTAGTATTTAGATGGGAGACCACCACAGAATAGCAGGTGCTGTAGGCTTGCGAGAAAGACCTGGCAACCCACTCCCAAAAAATAGCCATTGAAAACCCTATGAATAGCAAAGAAGCATGACAACAGTGTTTCATCTGTTGTACATAGAGTGGCTATGAGTCAGATACCAACTCAACCGCACCTAACAACAGCCTGGAAAGATCTGCAGAGGACTCTCTTGTCTCATGAAATGAACCCCCTGACATACACTGGAGATGACTAGTTTTGGGGGCATGTCGTGCCAGCAAAGATACTCCCAGAATAGACTGATGTTGTTAGGTACCCTCAACTCATACTTGGATGGGACACCACCTGGGAACACTGAGGGCTGTAGGCTTAGGAGAAGGACCCAGAAGCCCACTCCCTAAAAAATCAGCCAGATTAGATTAGAAGGGAAAAACAGAGGATAAAATAAAAGAAAGCTATAACTAAAAGTCTACAGACAGGAAACAGCTCATAACGTTACTCAGTAACAAACATATGTCTCCCTTCATGAAAAAGAGTTGCCCAGAAGACAGAAACTCATGATCAGAAGGCAGTGCCTCACATGTAGAGGGCAGATTCTTCAAACACAAAGCATATTCTCAGGTATTGAAACCTAATGGAGCATGCCTTGCCAGGTTTTAAAATTGTTTGAGACTGGTGACTGACTTTCACTTTCTCCATTTATGAATGGAATGTCTATCACTTGTCTCCTATGCCTGTGCCATCATTATATTTTGGGAGCAGATAATCTATTTCTAGTTTCACAGATACACAGATGGACAGTAATTTTGACCCATAATAGACTACACTCAGAGCCTCACCCACACTTAATTTATGTTATTGAGTTCATAGGATTTGTTCATTTTGAAAAGATATGACATAGATGAGGCTTTGGACTTGAACTTGTCATGGTTTTGACTTTTGGAGATCCTGGGATGGAGTGAATATATTTTTATGCAGGGTTAAAGTCAATCTTTGGGGGAAAGAGGGACAGTATATTTGTGTTGTTTTAGCCCACTAAGTTTTTTGCAAACTGTTACAGAAGCAATTGGAAACAAATCTAAATAGGGAGCAAAGAGGCAATTAAAGGAGGAAGAAGCCCTCACCACAAATAATCTCACTTACGGAAAGATAGCAGCCCTTGAAAGTAGCAATGAATAAGTTATATCTTCCTACTACACCATCCTACCAGGCAGAGACCCTGAAATATGAGATGTTCTTCAGAGTTTCTTTCAGGCTGTAATACCTGAGTACACATCCCCATAAAACTCATTTTCTTTTGATGGCACTCATGTATTTCATTACATTGAAGCCAAAGGATAAGATATTTTCTGATTCAAATTAGAACTATTAAACATTGGATTCTTTAGCAAAAAGCCTGGCTAGGAGATTCTATAACTGGACACCAAAATGTTAAGACTTTCTAGATACTTCAATAGCTTAGAGGACAAAGGGATAGCACAATTTAAAATGATTTTGTCATGGAAAACCTATGGTATGGGGTCACCTTAGCCAGGAAACTAAAGAGAGTGGAGAGATGTACATGGGATCTCAGAATCAAAATTCACAAAATGCAGGCACCTGGAGATAAAGCCCAAATCCCTGACCCCACAGATCAGTGAGAGATGTAGGGTCAAGTCCAGCAGACTGAAGCAAAATCATGACAATCCCTAACCCCTGAGTACCATCTATGTTCCTGGAGCCCTACACAGACTGTTTTACTCATGACAACCCTCAAAGAGAGGGTCAATGGGGAAATGTACCTTTATAGGGGTTACATACATTTCCCCAAGGAATGTTCATAAACAAGTGAGTGGCTGAGTCAGGACCCCAAAATCACGCTGCTGAACAACTGGTCTAGTAACAAGTGATCAGAGAACATTTGTGATAGGGGGAGGTGGAAAGGAGGATATTCACTGGACAACCAGGATAGGCAGACACGTCTAAAGAAAAGAGCAGAAAACCAAATAAAATTCTGATATGAGTAGACAACTGACATCTCTCAGCAGCAAAAAGTTTGGCTTATTCAAAAAAGTGTATGCATTCACATACATTTATTTCACAGGTTAAGTGCTGAGCAAGGTACCAGGCAGAACTTAATACCTATCAGACAGTATGAGTAAACTGGGGAACAATATATCAATTTGATTAATTCATCTAAGTCTTTCTTCTGGAAAATAGTTAATGAATGCTCAAAAGTGCTACTAACATATTCTAAGGAAGAAATCAGAAAAAATAAACCTATGTTCTTCTTTAATAGGCTACAACTAACTTTGAAGGCTGACTCAGAATACAAGAATTAGGTAAAAAATAAAATGGAAAAACATGACTTTGCTTTTTTAATACCCTAAATTTGTTTTCTTTTCTTGTCAGAATAATTCTTAAAAACTGTGTATGTCAGAAATGCAGAGAGGTTCATGGGAAAGACGTTTCAGATCCATAGACATACGATAAAAACAAAGATTGTTTTCCATTTTTCCTCCAGTAATGAAAAATAGATCTACCATATAATTCAGCTAATCCAGCTTCTTGGTAAAGAACCAAGGGAAATGAAATCAGCATAACCAAAGAGATGCCAGCACTCCCATGTTTATTGCAGCACTATTCACAATAGCCAAGATGTAGTATCAGCCTAGGCCTCTACCAACAGATGAATGAATAAAGAAAATGTGTCATATATATTCACATATATGGCATATATTATGATATACATATATATACACTATGGCATATGTTGCATATTCATACATATATACATATACATATATACACACATACATACACACACACACAATGAAATATTATTCCACAATAAAGAAGGATGAAAAACCTATCACTTCTAGCAAAATGGATGGAACCAGAGGGCATTATGTTAAGTGAAATAAGCCAGACACAGAAAACAAGTATCACATGTTCTCTTTCATGCATGGAAACTTAAAACATGGACCTGCATATAGAATAGTGATTAATAGTGGTGGGGAAGGTAGGGAGATGGTGGATAAAAGGAGGTTAGATTTCATCAGTACATACTGTGTGCATGTGTGGAAATATCATCTTGAACCCCATTAATATATGCAATCAATACAAGTTTATCAAAGCAAAATAACAGTAGTATAAAAATAAAACTTTACCACATATTAATATAAACAAAGAAGATTGTTCTTATGAGAATTGTCCATCATTGGTCTGGGCCACCTCCTGAAGAGCTTAGTGCCTCACACTCAGAGGGTTCAGTCATGAGACTGTACTGAGTGGTCACAGCTGGATCCCTGCTCCAGAGTGGGAGGCTAGAGAGGATGATGTCACAATTCCCAACCTCATATTCCTAGGCATCTCCTGAATCACCACTCATGGAAAGGGCTCAGCACATCATCCAGAATCCTTTGGTTCAAGCTTCAAATAACTTTCCAAATTCATGCTAGGCCCTCTCATCACAGAATGCTGGGTAATGCAAGATCTCTACATCCTTCATCTTGACCAGATGCAGGACCTCTAAAGCCTGTGGGCTGAAGAGTTAGATCAGCTGACCCCAAAACGCTTCTCCCACCCCCATGTTTCTATAATTCCACATCTCATTTATCTGTCTACTAAGTAAATTACTACAGGAAATACCTCCCTCAAAGACCCATAATAAAAAGAGACTCAAGAGGACATCGCCAAAGTGGAGCTACATTCATGAGAACTCTGAGATGAAAATTCCCAGGCAGACTTAATGCTGGAGAATTTACTTTAGGATGTAAAAATAACACGTACTGCTATATTTCTTTACTTTATTTGCTCTCCTCTGCAGAGATTACTGCTGTGTGCGCAGCGTTGTACAAGTGGAGAAGGTCAGGTTGACAAAACTTCTTGGTGGGGAATAATCTTTAGTCCTCCAAATATATACACCGTGCAACTTCCAGGCCACAAAAGCAAACTCTGGTTTGGAAAATGCCAAGTTCCATCTCTAAGGAAACTCAATAACTTCCAAATGGCCCTAAGATCACATATGTGTGGTTATAAAAAACCATTAAAAATATTAAGGAATAATTCAGATTGAAAGAGCTTTCAGAGATTTTTTTTTCTTTCCAGTTTTGGCAAAGACAATGCAAACCTCAGTGAAGAAAATGCCTGCTAAAGAAAATAGGAAAAATATAAAATTAGACCTGGTGGAACTTGCTTTTTACCTACCAACAACCCCTTAAGAAAGTGATAATATTTATGCAGCATGAAGGTATTTCCTGGCTTTCTTATGGAAGATAATTTACTTTTCAGGTTTGAGGTAGTTTGGAATGGTCTGAAAAACACTACTTAGTCACTTCATTTCTAGGACTGTCTTCTCAAACTTGTTAGGTGCCCTCGAGTCAGTATCCGACTCATAGCAACCCTAGTACAAAAGGTGAAACATTATTGTTAGTGCTTCTCTGCTATTCATACGGTTTTCAATGGTGGATTGATTTTTGGGAGTGGGTTGCCAGATCCTTCTCCCAAGCCTACAGCATCTGGTGTTCCCCGGTGGTCTCCCATCCAAGTATAACCAGGCACGACCCTGCTTAGCTTCCAAGATTTGACAGGATTGGGCGCCACAGTACTAAAGCTGCAGGCATATTCTCAAATTGGACATGAAAATAGTGTGAAAGTTGGGATAGATTTCAAAGGAGACAGTATATGACACCCAAGGAGTGCTATTCAACACACTGGCCCCAAGACTGTATTTAAAAGCCAGCCATGAAAATGGATTTGAGGAGCCAGTGAGCAAAGGCACTGTTCCCCAAGAATAACCATGCAATCAACACCTCCAGCTCTCATGCCATAATGCTATGAAAGCCCAAACTGTCCAAGGAATTGCAGCCCATCCTAGAATTAAGGCCCCCACTGCAAAATGTCACAACAGCTAGGACACCAAAAATCACCATCTTTTAGACCTCATATGAAGCCACAGCATGATAAACAAATTCAATAAAATTACGAATTGGCAAACTGTCTGCAACAAATGTTATTTCCTGGATAACAAGATGGATAACGTACATTCTGCAACATATGTGAGGAATTATTGAAAACAGATGTAAATGTTCTCAAACTCAAGTCTTTCTTTGGCACAAATCTGAATACGTTGATTTTATACTTTGCTTTGCAGCAGTGCCCCCACGTACCTCAAATACTAAGTGTTGTACTGAACAGAGAACAAGTCAGGAGAATATTTCAGGTCCTTCCTCCTATTTTATAAGATTTGAAAGGGGAGAGGGTGCTTACTCCAAAAGCCCTGCCATAAGACACTAAAAGAAAACAAACAAACAAACAACAACAAAAAAAAACCCTCTGAATTGTTTTACTCAAAAGCACAAGCAAGGATAAACTGCAAACTGAGGGTGACACTGACGTTTAAATGACTCCCCATCTCAAAGTCCTCTGCAAGCATGTTCACACTATAAAGCATGCTCAGGACACCCCCACTGCAATGACAAAAACCCCATCCCCCTGGCTAATTATCACAGTCATGTCTTTTGCTTATTCCTCTGCTACCTCTACTCACTTGCCTATGTGGCAAATTGCCACCATGTCACCACGTCCTACCTGCCACACAATCAAGATTTTTCTAATTGTAAGGAAAACAATCTCCTGAGCATACACAAAAACACGCAATGCGGGATCATTGCATTTTGGAAATGGGGACCCAGAGAGGTATTTTCCATGAAAAGTAATTTACATTTTTTTCAGCTACAAATGCATCTTTTCTTCTAAGAAGAATCATCTGTACAACAGATTTGTATCTGAAAATAGAAGTCTGGATTTATGCAAAAATGATCTCAGGGGATCATCACAGAAACACAAAAAAGTAATTTTCTGCCAAAATTATACAGAGCACTCATAAGAGATGTTTTTCAAATGTGACCACCAAACATATAAAATACACAAGTGAAATAGAATTAATATAAACCAAGAATTCTACAGTGATCTTAAATTAAAGAGTTTGGGATGTCAAATGAAACATCAGAATAAAATTCTTGAGAGTTTAAAAATTACAGAAATGTCAAAACCTATATATTTCTCATTAAGAAGAACATCTTTTGCTTTTGCAAGGATTAGTCTCTCTGGTTTATTTAAATATGTCCAACTGCATTGGGCAGTAGTTAATTCTCTATAATTCCCAACGATGTTAATCTTCCCAAATACAAAATTTTTACTATGACTTCAGTGGATGTAAGTTGAATTATAAAACTTTAAAAACAATAGTTTCAAATGAAGAACTCCAGAGGCCCAGAATCCTAAAACAAATTAGGAGTATGTGAGCCCAAGAAAGATGACCATTTGCAAATCAAATGGCAAAAGGATCAGGGATATTGTTTGTTTGTAGTACTGGGAGGTTGAACCCAGGGCCTTGGACATTCTAGATAAGTGCTCAATCATTAAGCTGCATTTCACTAGCTCCCTTTCTCAGTTTTGAATTTTGAGACAAAGTCTCACTAAATTGGGCAGGCTGCCTCTGGTCTTGGACTTACGATCCTCCTGCCTCAGCCTACTGTGTTTCTGGGATTACAGGCTTGCACCACCATGTCCAGAATGGGGATCGTTTTTCATTACTCAATCTGAGAGAAAGAGAGAGAGAGAGAGAGAGAGAGAGAGAGAGAGAGAGAATGAATGAGAATGAAGGAGCAAGCAACTCTAAGAAGTGGATGAATATGAGTGTGTGTGTGTATACATATGTATACATATATATGTATACACACACACACACACACACACACACATACACATATACATAAATAGAAAGGCAGGATGAAAAAGAGCTCTAGACCAAGGGTTGAGATATTTGGGTTCTTAGCACGAGCCTTGCTCTTAATCATCATTTGACATCAGGCAACTCATTAACCTTTTTGAAGTTTCCTCTCAGATATTTCAGTTTCTTCATTTGTGAAGGAAGATTTATACCACTAACTTTCCTAGATTCCTTCTAGTTCTAACACCCAATGTATAGCAGATAAATCACATAGGATTAAGCAAGAGTCAATCTTTAGTAATTTTTGAGGAGGTCAAATTCTACCTATGTTGTAAGAATGAACCAAGAAGCACTTCTGAGGCCTCCACAAGCCACATGGCACTTTTTCTTCTCCTGTAAGATAGGAAATAAGCTCCATTTTATAGACAAAAAAGGGAGCAGGAGACAGAGAAAATCCCACCTCTATTTGTCTTGACTTTGACGTTCTACACGCAGCTGCTGTTTATGTTGGCTGTCATCCTTTGATTTCTACTGTAGTTTGCAGCATGAGGGTCACGTGGCAACTTCTGACTTTAAGGGTCTTATGAGCTCTCAACCCCCAGGCCAACTATGCCTATGTATCTGGTGAGCTTTCTCTGACAGTTTCCAGCGCTTGGCAAGAGAAGATCGAAAAGATGCAGAATAATGTCAACTCGAATAGTAATCTGTTAGGTGAATGGTTCTGTTGCTTACTACACAAGAGTAGGTTATGGTTTCATATATCATGGTCAATGTGCAATAGATTTTTTTTTCAACCATTCATATTAAACTGGTGTAAATGTTTTTATTCCTTGCCACATTTCTGGGTGGTAAGCTCAGGCTCTCTGAGGAATTTGTTTGCTTTAAAATGCCATGCATCTCCAGGCAGTCCTACCTCGTAAAACTTGGGCACGTCTTCTAAATGAATTTCCCTTTTTTTGCAGTTAATAACTAACCAACACAGCAGAAACACACCATGTGTGAAGGCCTGTTTACTATAGGTAGTAAATCATGTGCCTAACGTCCTGTGATTCATTCTGAATACTGTAACTCCATTCACTGTAACATACTTTGCCCTGAGCTAGTAGGCCTTCATACCACCCAAAATGCATGTGGGGAACTTGATTCCAATCCAAGGTTTTGACCTAGGCAATGTATTTAATTGAGGAAGTGAGGGTAGAGAAAGTGGGAAGGGATTTTTTAGGAAATTGTCACCAAAGTCTCTGATTACATTCTGGTCGCCCTTGCCTGTCGGCAGCCTTTGGAGTGGGCTAGTCTAGGCAAGGTCAGCGTTGGCCTCTTGTGTCTTCCATCCTTACATTCCACCTCTTCTTCTCAACCTTTCCATTCACCAAAACTTACCCCTCACCAGCTGGTGTCTCATCTCCCAAGAGGCCACCTGACAAGGAAGGTTTTAAGTCTATACTCCTTGAAACAGATTCCTAGTGATGAGAGTTCCTGGATCTTAAATTCTTTTAGGACTCCAAATTATTAAAATGTACTATGGCTACTCAGGGAGGCAGGTGAGCCTTTTAAGTCACTCCATTTGGCTGCTCCTGCCCAGCGGCTGTATCTCTACATCTCTAATGGAACCCTGCAGAGAGGCACAAACCAGAAGCAGTATCTTCACTCCCCGCTGGACAGTTGTTGTTGTTAGGTGCCATCGAGTCATGTCTGATTCATAATGACCCTATGTACAACAGAACATACTACTTGACACTGTGCCATGCCTGGCACTATTGTCAGTGCTTCTCTGTTTTTCATAGGGTTTTCAATGGCTGATTGTTTTGCAAGTGGGCTTCCAGGTCCTTCTCCCAAGCCCACAGCACCTGGTGTTCCCAGGCAGTCTCCCATCCAAGGACTAACCAGGCAGATCCTGCTTAGCTTCTGAGATCTGACAGGATTGGACACCAGGGTGGTACTTCTGTAGACTTCACTGGACAGGAGACTATCTGAAACCTACCCTCTATGTGAACTCAGCTAGCTGCTCCACAGTCCTTCTCTCCAGGCTGGTAGCAGCAGGGGAGTAAAGGGTTACGTCTTGTTTAGAGAGAGGATGTAGGTATTGTGGATTGAGTATGAGAAGTGCCCTACCAGCTCATGTGTTGAAGGCTTGGTCCTCAGCTAGTGGTACCATTTTAGGAAATTGAAACTTTGGGAGGTGGAGCCTAGCTGGAGAAAGTTAGTCCCAGGGAGCTTGCCTTTGAGGGTTATACTTGGTTCCTGGTCCTCTTCTCACTCTTTGCTTTATGTCTGTCATGAGGTTAATAATCTCCTTCTCCACACACTCCTGACTCCATGATGTTCAGCCCCCACCCCACCCCCACCAGGCCTAGAACCAATGGAGCCAAGGAATATGGACTGAAATCTCTGAAACCCTGAGTCAGAATAAATCTTTCCACTTTAAGGATCAGGATTTCCAAGACTGACCATAGGTCTTGCCAAGTCTTCCAGAATCATTTAAGCCAAAATTTAGCAAACTTCTTCTGTAAGGTTCCAGACAATAAATATTTTAGGCTTTGGGAGACATATAGTCTCTGTTGCAATCCCATTTAGTCTCAAATCCAATCCACATGTGATTCTAATCTGCATCTGATTTTATAGCCCTCTAAAACTGTTGAAAGGGTCCAGATTAGGTTCAAGAATATGCAGTAATCAACTCTGTCATTGTGACATACAAATAGCCATAGCATAGAAAATACATAAACAAGTGGGGTTGGCTGTGTTAAAATAAAACTTTACTTACAAAAAACAAATAGGTATACTTTGCTGCTTCTGATCTACACCAGAACTAATAGAAATATGAGCCCCAAGCTAGGCATGGTGGTGCACCTCTATAATTCCAGTGACTTGGGAGGCTGAGGCAGAAGGATTGCAAGTTTGAGTCCAGAAGCAGCCTATGTAATTTAGCAAGACTCCGTCACAAGAGAAAAAGTAAAAAGAGGGCTGAGTGTGCAGCTCAGAGGTAGAACACTTATAAAATATGTGCAAGGCTCTGGGTTCAGCCCCTCAGTACCAGAAAAGAAAAGAAAAGAAGAGAAGAGAAAAGAAAAGAAAGAAGAAAAGAAAAGAAAAGAGAATAAAAGAAAACAGAAGAAAAGAAGAGAGAGAGAGGAAGGGAGGGAGGGAGGGAGAAAAAATACCTTAAATATTTCTACTAGCCACCTTAAAAAGGTAAAAAGAAAACAGGTAAAAATCATTTTAATTATATATTTATTTAGGGCATTCAAGTTATCATTCCAATATATAATCAAAATAAAAGATTATTGAATTTTGAATTAAGTTTTCTACTAAGTCTTTGATATGCGCTTTACACTTATGAGATATTTCAGTTTGCCTCAAGTGTTTGGCAGTAACAAGTGGCTAGTGGTTACCATACTTGGCAGGGCAGATCTAGACCGGCTGTGACCTTGCTTAAGAGCCATGTGGAAGAACAAGCAGGTCCTCCAGACTACCAGGGGGCCATGTTCATCATCATCTCAGAGACCAATCCCAAGTCACTGACACATCTAGGACATCAGCAAAGTCATAGCTGCCAGCACAATAACCCACCAATCACCAAACTTCACCAGAAAAGGAGATGTAAAGGGAGCATTCCTGATAATTGGCACATTTCTCTAAGCAGTACTTTTTGATAGTCAAAAAATGCAGGGCAAATTTAAGGTATTTGAGATGAACAATTGAACACTAAAAGCATTTTCCCAAAACCAAAACCGAAAATCCTTTCACTGCCGAGTTCTGCTTCCTCTACACTCTTTCTACTCCTCAAGATCTCCTGTTAACATCCTTGAAACAGCCTTTGATTGGGTCTACAGATAACCCCTTCCCACTAGGACCAGTAGCACTCTTACTTTTAAAGCATCTCTTTCATTTTGACACAAGTCACTGGTGGTAAACTTCTTGGCACTAGGGCCCCAAATAATGTCATTTCCCCATCTCTGCTCCTGTTGTTTAAACATAATCCACTCACAGACAAAGGCTTGTTCAGTAGGCTGGGAGGAGGGAGAGATTGGAAAGAGCTTTCACCACAATTTTTATTGTAATAAAAAGCCATCAAGACATTTGCTTTCCTTCCCTCTGTTTTCAACTTGCACAAGACTCTTTTTAAAAGCATTTTCTAAAATGTGCCTAAAGTAATCTTTTCCACAGGGAAACACAAACCCAACAAAACAGCCCTTTGTTTCAACTAACATTTAGCAAATAGAAAATAGAAATACCTGGCACAGGGTCTTGGGTTTAAGGAAGTTGGAAAAGCCAAACTAACTTTTTCACATGGCCTACACTTCACCCACAAGGGGACCTGAACACACACTAATGGATTTCGGTGCGCCCTGTGACACCAGCTGCCATGACATCACCAGTGCAGCAGCCAGAATCTATAAAAGGTCCCTCCTGGGAGAACCACAAAAGAAAGCCAGGAGTTCTGCCCCGTGACAGGCCTGCGCTCTGCCAATGGTACAGACTGGAAGGCACAATGAACTAGCAGTCAGGAAACTTCCATCCCTGTGAGTGTTCAAGACTTGGCCCCACTGCCACTTGGCAAGAATGGCGAAGGCAGGGTGGACATCTCTGGAGGAGAAGGCAGTGTTGGCTTAAAAATGTTTCAGGTCTGAGATAGTGACTCCATGACTCATGAAGATCCAAACCCTCTGGCCACTGTATGACATGCATGTGACATTCAGTTTCTTCATCAGTAACTGAGAATGATACTATCTGCCTGAAAGGAATATTGCAAAGTGCAATAGGACCGCACAGTCCAAACATCTACCAGCTATATATGAGAGTTATACCTCACTATCTGTGAAATCAGGTGATGGGACAAGATGACCTGCAAGGGCTGGTCAAGGGTAATATCCAGCAACTGACCGCCATAACCCTTCCCCTGAAAGCTCCTCCTTGCTGGTAGAGCCTGCCTTCCTCTCTGCTCTTCCTCTTTTTTTTCTAAGGTGTGGAGATGTGATGCATTGTGACCAATGGGACACAAACAAGGGGTTTTCTAGGAGAACATATGAAACTAGATAACTCAAAAGGGAAACACAGAAAGAAACATCCCTCCCCCTTCTTCAGCAAAATGTTATTATGTCCATCTGGGATTTGAGCACCCATCACACTGAGGCTGGGAGTGGGAAGAATCAAGCCTGAGCACCAAGCCAATATGCTAATACTGTCAGAGAAGAAGTAGGAAGGAGTCCTGAACTCTGTTTTCAACTGCTAGAGCAAACCCTTAATTGTCCAACTCAGCCTTACTCTTGCATGAGATAATAAAATGTCCTCCTTGCTTAAGCTCCTTTTTTCTTTTGTCTTCTCTTATTGTACAGCATTCTACCTAAAACAAGTCCCTCTGGTTGGACAATATTGTGAAATCTAATTTCCTAACATCACCCCTCTGCCACTCTCCTTAATTTTGACTTGCACCCTCCTTCAGCTTCTTGAAGATCTCATGTGGAGGGGCCTCTTCTCTCTCATACATCCCACTGTCAATGTCTCTGTGTCTGTACACATGGAACTCTGTCATCTTGGAATGCAGTCTGCCTCCTTCATGGACTTACCTTTTCCTCTTTTGTCAGGGCTAACGTCAAGCTGTAACTATTCCAAAGTGACTTTCCTGACCACTTCTAGCACAAAATATATCTTCTTCATTCATTTCTATAGCTCTCAGAGGTTGTATCATACAGTTTATTTTAAGATAACAGAGTTGGAAAGAACAAGGGTAATCTGGTCTAACCTTCTAGGTGAAGAGACAATTTTTTCAGATAACATCTTATGACAGAGCTAATCACCCCACTTCAGATTAAATAATTTCCAGCACCAGAGAGTTCACCATCTCATAAGGACCCTCATCATGCTATTAAAAGCTCTTTATATGAAAACAACATAGGACTCCTTGTAACTGTTCTGCATGGGTCTTACTGACTCCTCCAGAATGAGTTCCACCTTTGCATCTTCTCCTGAACAGGAGTATCTCAAAGTCGGAATCATTGTCTTATTCAAAGTCCAAGTCTTCAGCATTCAACACAATGCTGGTCACACCCTAAACAGTCAATATATGTTGGTGAACAAATGACATATAAGATCTCCCACCACTGCCAATAGGGCCAGGAGGAGAACATGAAGTGGCATGGATCAACTTTTCTCTTCCCAGTTTGGAGAAATGGTCATGAAAGCTTCTTATTAGCTTCTAATGTTTATCTAAAATGAATATCCACATACTAAGGAACTAAATCATGACCATATTTGTCTATAAACATATGATAACAAAGAAAGCTAACCAGATAAAGAGAAAGAAAGCAAGTGCACTGTACAATCTCCCAGAGGTGAAGAAAAATTTATGGCTTTGGAGAGTTTTCTAGTTTCCTGGAACAGCTGTCCATGAAGCCTGCCTATCCACCCAGCATTGCAGATCACTAAGAGGAACTTATATTTTACATCATTATAACAAATCCTGTTGTTTTGCTTAAACAAGATCCAGGGGCCTTTTGTTACCTACAATCATGCTAAGGCTACTGCCTTGACCAGAATCTATTAGGAAAAAAGAGCAAAATCCTACCTCTGGAACTCCCAGACCATGCTGCAACTCCTCACTTTCTACCCAGTTGGGAAAATTATCCCACATCCATTTTCTGAGCAGACTTGCAGTCATTCCCACTACTCCCTGAAGAGTCTGGACAAATTCCATACATGGGAACTCCCGGTGATACTCATCATCTCTGAGCTCACAGTACCTGACAATAGATGGCAGTCTTCATGAGTAAACCCTCAGAACAAAACCTACACTAGTCCCTCATTCCTTGTTCCGTGCCCTAGGATCTTTGACTTCCTTTCTGGTGCTTCATAAAATCTTTTGGAACAAGCAGCCCTTGAAAACCCTAACAAGACTTTATGCCTCCATTGTTGTTGTTGTTAGGTACCCTCAAGTTGGGTCCAACTTATGGCGACCCCCATAGGGTTTTCAATGGCTGATTGTTTGGGGATTGCTTCAGGAGTGGATTGCCACATCCTTCTCCCATTCTTGCAGTGCTGAGGATCCATCCTCGGTCCTCAGAGAGTGTGGAGCAGCACTCTACCAAATGAGCTAAACCCCAGCCCCTTATGCCTCCATAACACTACTGAAATTGTACAGGCAGCTAAAAAAGCCAAAAAAATTCAAGACCTAAAAATACATAACTATAAAGTCAGCCAAAGATACCTGGGACAGATGATGCCCACAAGTACCCTTAATGATACCACATAAAAGACTATAAGCCCCAGTAAACTCTCTCTGACCTTGACTCATTCATCCACCATTTACTGGATATTTTCCAGATGTTCTGGGTTCAAATGTCAGTCCTATTTTTTACCAGTGATATAATCTCTAAGCTAGTGATTTAACATTCCTGCACCTATGTTATGTTTCCAGTACAATGGAGATAACATCAGTATCTTCACCCCAGAGTTAAAGTGAAGTTTAAGTTAATTAATACATAAAAATAAGCACATAACACTGAATAAATGTTAATTAACACATCAGCCAAAATATGCTGAATTATCCTCCACCAGCAGAACAGCCCCCAGTCGCAGTGACTTAAAAGGATAAAGGGTTATTTCTCTCTCATTCTACATGTCTGATGTGGGTTGATTGGTGAGGAGACAGTTCTGGCCACTTTAGTTGCTCAGGGACCCAAGCTAACAGAATCTCCAACATCTTGTAATATTGGTCTCAATAAAATCCATTAATATGCATCACAGTATAAGAAAAGAGTTCTTATACTCTTATGCTCACTGGGTCTTAAATGTTTCTAACCAGAAGCAATCTCGAAACAATCAGCCACTGAGAACTCTATGAGGGATACAACCACTCGGTGCATACCTATAATCCCAGCAACTTGAGAGATGGAGGCAGGAGGACTGCAAGTTTGAGACCAGAGGCAGTCTGCATAATTTAGTGAGACCCTGACTCAAAAAGTAAAAAAAATGGGCTGGGGGCACAGCTCAGTGGTACAGCACTTGCAAAGCATGCAAGCACGAAAGCATGAGGCCTTTGGTTCAACTCCCAGTACAACCAAAAAAAGAAAAAGAAAAAAGAAAACTCATTGAGGGTTGCTCTGAGTCAGACATGACTCAATGGCATCTAGCACCAACAACAACAACCAGAAATGATCCAAATCATTTCTTCTCCCACTGAATTTACCAAAGCAAAGCATATCTAACTTAAAGAACAAAGGGAAGCATGACTCCTCAACCTGGACAAAAAGAAAGGAGAACTGGAAATATTGGTGGGCACTAACATTCACCACAACTATGATCATTACTGTACACCAGCCCTGACATTGGATGCTTGTTCTTGTTGTTGTTATGTGTCATCAAGTCAGTGTCTGACTCTAGGCAAGTCTATGTACAACAGGCAAAACACTATTGTCAGTGCTTCTCTGCTATTCATAGGGTTTTCAGTGGCTGATTTTTTTCTGGGGGTAGGAGGCAGGGTTACCGGGTCCTTCTCCCAATCCTACAGCACCTAGTATTCCCATGCAGTCTCCCATCTAAGTAATAACCAGGTCTGTTCCTGCTTAGCTTCCGAGATCTGATGGGATGGAATGCCACAGTCATACGGCTGCAGGCACATTAGATACTGGAGATTCAAACTTCACAGGTTTCCCCTGATTTCCAGAACCCTACATTCTAGTGAGTAGATCACATATTGAAATAACTAATAATAGGAAACTTTTACATTATACACCTCTGTTGGGTTATTCTGGACATTTGGCCTTAGTTTCTCTGAATGTGTGTGTGGATCCTGAAAGAATTCATTTTTGAGGCTTAGTCTAGTCAACATCAAAAATCTAAACTTGTTAAATTCAGGATTCCATCAAACCAGCTACTGGGTAGCAGGCAGAAAAGCCACCTAGAAAAAGGTGTGACTAATTTATTAGTCAGTGGTTGATAAATTTTGAATCACAGATTAATTACTCTTCCTCTACTTGGAAAATCAATGGTCAAAAGCTTTTTTTTTTTCTTTGTTTCTTTCTCTTTTTTGTGACCAATAAGATTTCTGTTGTTTTGTAAGATATTATTGTAAACAGAAAGAGCAATGTTAAAATGCACTTAGGAGCTTCAATAATGTGAAACAATTTTCTTAAAACTGCAATAGAAAAAATCAACTGAAACATGAAAATTTAAAGCCCTATTACCCGCATTTCACTCTGTAACATCCCACTTCCCATCATTTCTAACACGCATCTTAAGTGCGCTAATTGGAAAGGCTCTGCCATGTATACAGCTCTGTTTTCAAGATGACAACTGCTTTGCTTTTATCACTGGGCTCAATACCAAGAGGGGAATCATTTTCAAAATTCAAAGCATTTTGATCTGGCTGTGTCAACTGGCTGCCTGCATTCAGCTGGTATTCTGTCTTAGAGGAAAAAAAAAACATGAATGTTTCAGGCAGTGGAGCTGAGGTTGGAGAGGGGAAAGCATCACCGAATGGCTGTGTGGGGAAAGGTGACTGAAGACTAAAAACAAAAGCAACATCCAATAACACACTTATAGGGCTGCCCAATTATTTCCCCCTTTATGAAAACACTCTAAATATGCTGCAAATATTTACTGAAAAGAAAACCATTAACTAATAAATCCCAGAAAGGAACACTCAGTCAGCACAAATACCACCCAGGAAAACAAACAGAGAGACTCTCTCAGTTTATACTCATCTCCTCCAAAATGACAAAAACATTGGGCAGATGACAGCTGATGTGTGGTCTGGTGAGTGACTCGTGCCTATGAAGAATTCTCAAAAAGCAAGATTAATACAAGCTTTTGGGAGTCGCTCCATATTAAAGCCAAATCTACCAGACAGAAAAAGCAGTATCTTCAAGTTCAAGAGCCTGGGCTTGGGAAAAGGAAGTTCTTCACTTTCCCCTTGCACACATGGTCCTCCTAAATGATTCACACACGTGGAACTAAGGCTAAAAGACAGCTACTAAACACTCAAATGAAAACAGAAATGTAAATCCCAGAACTGTGGCACTTTCCAATGGTGGAAAACAGATTATTTGGATCAGAGAGCTACGTGCTTCTATTTTCACCACAGCATTTAACATAATGAAGATTCAGCATTTTGACCAAGCAGAGATTCTCTAGGACAGTAACTACAGGTCATATTTCGGTTGTCTCATTAACACAAACTATTGGGGCAAGCAGTTTCATTAGTGAAAGGCAGCAACAAGTCCTACAACCCCATCTTCCAACTAAGAGTTTTCAATAGCGGGTTCATGATGGGATAACTTTGAATGGCTGGAATTGTATGCCCAATTATGTCTGAGACATCAAACACAATCTAATGAAAATGTATATTGTACATTAGTTGGAGAATATAATTTTGTCAAGTGGACCTGTGAAGAATTTCCATTTAAGATCTATCCAAAGAATCTCTCTCTGTCCAAATACAAATCCTGAACTCTCTAGGAAAAAAAAGGGAAAGGAGATCTAAGCTTGTTCTAACTTGGAAAGTCTCCAAAGGGCAGAGCAGTGGTTCAAAAGCTTTACTAGCTGGCATCGCAGTCAGTTAGGAAGATTTTTAAAATACAATTTCTTAGCTGCCCTAGGAGATCTGATTGAAGTCCCAGGTGATTGAGATGTAAGCGGTGCAGGGACCACACTTCAAGAAACTGGTTCAGTGTCAGTCCCTGTGGGTCAGCACTGCAGCCAGCTCTGAGGGAACCTCTTTTAGGTGACAACTCACACAAGCAGTGACAGCCTCCCCTACCCCAGAGCTCTCACAGTGCTGTCAGCAGCTTGAGTTCTTCCCAGCATATGAGATGCCCAGCTCTCTTTGAATCACCTGACCTCAAATTTGCCAGGCCCTTTGCCTCTTGCCTTTTCTTGCTCTGTAAACATGATCCAGGGCTGGGATTTAGCTCAGTTGGCAGAATGCCTGCTCTGCACCCTCTGAGGACCTGGGTTTGATCCCCAGCACTGCAAAAACTGGAGAAAGATGTGGCAATCCACTCCTCAAAAAACGATTCTGAAACAATCAGCCATTGAAAACCTGTGAGAGTTGTTGAGTGAGCTCCGACTTGACAGGACCTAACAAGAACAACTATAAACATGATCTATGCTGCCCAGGTTGTCTGTTGCATAAGTGATGCTCAATGCCATTCTGTCTGATGCTGTTCTGGACACACCTCCCAAGACTCCAGGAGCCATGGAACTGTCATGTAGGAAGCTCAGGGTTCTCCCCAGATCTCTGAGATTACTGTAACCTGTACACACGTGCTTCCACAAATTCTTTCTTGTCAATCAGCTCTGCTCCCACCTGGGTTCCCTGCCAACCTGGAACAGAGTCAAAAAGAGATGGAATGCTCCTATAACCTAATCACTGTTGGATGAAAATGGCAAGATATTGGAGACCAGCATTAGTGACACAGTGTCCCACTTTGCGCCAAGCACACAGAACGTATGTCCCTGAATTTCAAAGTCCCATACTCACCTCTCAAATCAATCAGGAAATGCAGACTACACAGATAATCAGGCTCCAAAAGAAAGTGTGTGTGAATAATGGAAACAAACAAAACATAGACTCCAGAAGTTCTGTCAATAATTGATGGCTGGATTCCCACTGCTCACCATTTAACCATAAATCCATACTTATTAAGGAGTGTATCACAGATCATAAATACCTGTTTATATCATGTCACCACATCCAGAATTACCCCAGAAAATCATTAACTGGCAAAGAAAGTTTGCAGTTTGGAAGGGAACAGTAATGAAATGTTTGTCTCTCCATGTCCTACTCCTGGTCAAAAGAGCAGAAAGAAATCTCTAAAACTATATGTACACACACACACACACACACACACACACACACACACAAAACATATATATATATATATAATATAATCATAAATACCTACCATTCTTCCCAGAGACTCACTGCATGTACTAATTTATACCAGGCTACTAACTTTTTGTTTCATGCTACATTGACATGCTTGACAGTTTTTCGAAGAGTTTATAACTGCAGCAGTGTTGATCTTATTTAAAGAGAATATTAAATCAAATCCCTTGTCATCGGCATAAAATCTCCTATAGCATCAACAAAAGACGGCAGTTTTTATTGATTCCTTGATACAAAAGACGTATGGAGCAGAATGATACTGCTCTGCCAAAAAAAAAAAAAAAGTGCAATTAAAGCCCTACAAAAACTATTAGTCATTGTAAAGGTCATCATTGACTTTTAATGGCATCTTAAAGGGAAACAATATGCTTCACTCCAACATCAAGGGCAAAGAGAATAAATACTGCATTTCCAGGGTGGGCATAGCAGAGGGTACCAAGAAATAATACGTGATGTATCAAAAGGCAACCCTAATATAGCATAATTGACACCACTTGATTCACCGTCCATGTTCATGATGAGGGATTCTCAGGGGACCAGCTGATGAAAACTACATGCACACAACCATATGTGTTCTGTTCTGCTGAATGAGCCCATCCAGCAAGTGAATCTGGTGGTGAGGAAAGGTTTTCCTTGTTGCACATCAGAGGATGGAACTTTCCCTAGATGGGAGGTAGGAATGAGGGTGGGAGTTGCATCTCCTTATTTGTAAAGGGACTGATCTAGATGTGATTTGGTCAACAAACTCTTGCTTGGTACCTCTAATAGCTGGAGTGACATCTCTCTGGAGTATACATTCTTCAGTCTGAAACTGAGAGGAAAACTGTATTGAGAAGCACTCTGAGTCAGCATCTAGGCTCAGCAGCTCCCAGGGGTACCAGAGGGATCATGCAACATCCAAGCCAGTTCTTAGTCCTAAAATGCCAAAATGGTATAGAATACACCCCCAAGAACACCAGAGAAGGGAGGCTGATTCATCATCAGCTGATCCATCTGCAAAAAGTTGCTATGTCCTCAAGGAAGGCTCTCTACAAATCCAGATCTCAGCAGGAGATGATCACTCTCAGGAAAGAATATAATCATGAGAATAACTAGGGAGTCCACCATCTAAACTCCATCCATGTCTATTCATACTTTTGAGCCTTGGAATCACTTCCAAAAACTACCTACTCAGAAGGAAATATACCGCTATTTTCACCAAATGTCTTAAAGGTATTTATCTGATAAGGACCTACTCAATACCAAGAGCTGTACATCCCAGGGTGACTGTCTAGGTGGCTGTTGGAAGGGTTAACTTCCCCATCACAATGTAGACTCCATGAATCCAGGGTCCATGTCTGCCTTTTGATTACCGGCTCTCTGGCACACACCAGACAATCAGTAAAAGTTGGCTGGATAAATGTTTTTATTAATACTATTATCATAATGGTTATCACTCTGCACCCTGAAGCTAAGAGCCCAAGAGGGAGGATAAGAAAACACACAGCATGGTGGTGATGGATGATACCCACTGAGTGCTGCGGACAGAACACATCCATGACTAGGGGATGTGAGTATGAAGGTTGCAGGCACAGCTTTTGGGAGGTAGAAAGAGCCCTCCCTTAGACAATGGGCCACATTTGGGGGACAGAGGTCAGGGTGAGCTGGCCCCTCTGAAAACAGGAACAGCATTTTAAAAAGCACCAATGTGCAGTCAGGAATGTGAACTCAGGGTGAGTGGGCAGAACATTCTGGCACAGGGCCCTCTTTGCAAAGCGTAGTCAGTCCAAACTGTGAAAACCCTTAATCTCAGACTAGGTAGTTCACATTTTCCAATAGGGAGTCTGGAAGTGATAAAAGCAAGGTTTTAAAAAATTAGGGCAGTACCTCATGAAGCCTTAAAAAGTGTGAAAACCATTACTCAAATAATTGCATAAAGATGACTTTCTAGCTATGTACCAAAAAAAAAAAAAAATTAAGCACAGCACACCTTCATCTTTTTTTGAACCATATGTTAAAATGTGCCTAATGAAGCCATGTTTTCCTATCACGCAAATGCCTGTTATGAACCCTAGACTTCTAAAAGTGTTCTCAAATACACTGCATATCATTGGCTCTCAGCCAACTTTGATGCACCCTTTGTCATGTGATCAAGTGTTTGGTCATCCCCGCTGACATCTTCCAACTTGTACTGCCCCAGACAGATACTTCCCAGATGAAAGGCACATACATATTTCTCCAGAAAGTAGGGACAGCTCTTCCACAGCTCTCCTTCATCAAAGCCTGAGGTTGAAAAGGGGAGTGTTTACTCTCTCTGGGTCTGTGGTTGTTATGGCTTAATTTCACCAAGACGAAGGTAAATTTTCCTAAAACTAAGAATGCCCTTTAACAAATGAATAATTCAAAAATGCCCACATACTGTGTGCCTCTGTAACAGGAACCCAATTGAGCAACAAAAATGCTCTTATTGTGATGTACAGTAAGATCCAAATGTTCAAAAACTGCACTTAACTCATTACTCAGAAATATGTCCATTGCTCAAAAGGGATAGCTATTTAATTTCAACTTGAAGACTAGGAAAAATGACAAGCCTCTGTTTACACAGTCCCTATTTAGAATCAACATAAATACAGGTATATTGTGCACTCCATCGAAAGCAGATCAAAGAACACCATAATACTGTGAAGCGTTGGCATTATTCTGCCCCATTCCCACAGTCTCTATATGAATTCTTGTCATTACATCAATTTAATCCCCTGCCATTTTAGGCCACTGCTCGTCAGGCTGAATGAAAAGCACAATAGCTGGCATTTAATGTGATGCCGTTCCTTTCTCCAACCTGCCTCCTTTAAAGTAGAAGTTTGTTGAATGCACAAAATTCCACTTACAGCTCATTTGAGATGCATAAACAATCCTAAAGACAGAAAGGAAGAAAAATAATCATTTGCCATTTTAAGGAGCTGGGCTGCTTGTGGGGAGCATTGAATTTCGGACACTCTGCTGCTGCTGGGCGATGTAGGCCATTCTGCCCCATCACTCACCAGGCAAGCCTGGGACTGCCCCAGGCCCAGGCGCTGTCTAATTTACTGTGCCTCTGCACTCCTCAGAAGGACTCTACCTCTCTTGACAACCCTGAGGCAAAACGCTGCCTCCCGTCCCCGCATCGCATCCTGCTCCACACAGGAACCTGGACCATATGCTCACTGCTCTCTTCATCCTACGTGTTCCCTTGACTTGCTGGGATTTACAGCAATGACAGCCACAGGACCAACCTCTAGCTAAAGTCACAATGCATTGAGAGGTGAGAACATGTTCTGCTCACAAGTCCCGGCAGGGATTCCAGAGCTCAAACAGGTAGAGGCCAGAAGCAGTTTGGGGGAAAAGCAAACACTATATCCACCTAACCAAAGTGATTCTTGCACTGCCCAAAAATCCCCTGAGCTATGTATCAGCCAGCAAGAAGTATCTTCTATGAAGGCAAAGACAGACAAAGAAACGGAGGCATTTTAAAGCCTGAGACACAGAACAGGAAGAACTATGCATACAAAGAAGCCTGGGGTGGGTTCTTTTCTCCAATTTCCACTATTAAAAAAAAAATCAACTATGGTTAAGATGTGGGAGCTCTAGCACACAGCAGATCAACCATGTCCCATAATCACAAGGGATCACTGTTCCCTGCAATTTGTCAGGGCAACACAGGGTTTCTAAGGTGAACCACTTGTCAAGCCAAGAATGGAAAAAAAAAGAAACCTCAACAGGTGATCAACTTGACCCTGATCTGTCACCCAGAATCTTCTGGGGGTTTGTGCTACATTAACAATACTTCAGTGTACTGAGCAATCTTCCCAGAGACAGGTTCACTAATTATTACCGACAGGCTAGAAGAAAATCCATAATTCTACTGGAATGTTCAAAGTCCTCCCTATATGTAGAGAGGAAGGTCTCCCTAATCCAGGGCCATCAACAGTTTGAGAACTAGTCCAGATCTAAATAAACATGAATAATGAACACAAGCAAAGTAGATAGGATTCCTTTAAGTTTTCAAGGACCCTTAAGTTTCATGGTTTACTTAATATTTAGGACAGAATTCTCTCACCCCAATAATAAAGTATCATAGTATGCTAAAGATAACAGGGTAAAATTAAAATTTTGGTATTAAAAAACTCCAATGACAAAAACACAGACTCAGATCAGAAAGAATTTGTAGTCTTGTGCATGGGGGAATCATCTTTCTCATGTCAGATTGTTTAGGTTCATCCCTCCTTCATTCAAAATTTTAAAATGCAAAAGTGCCACACATGAAGGTTCACTATGTAGAAAATTATGGAAATAGAAATCACACAAGGCCAGGTACACTGATGCACCTCTGTAATCCCAGTGAGTCAAGAGGCTAAGGCAGAAGGATTGTGAGTTCAAGGCCAGAGGCAGCCTGTGTACCTTAGTAAGATTTTAACTCAGAATAAAAACTAAAAAAGAGGTTGAAGATACAGATCAGTAGAGTACATGTCCATCATGTGTGAGGCCCTGGGTTCAAACCCCTACTACTGAAAAAAAAAAGCCCCACCCACTTCCCAGGAAAATGGTATCATAAGCCCAACCCATTCTAATCTCAGCTGTCCAAGACCACAAAATCCTCACCCCTTTACACAGCCCCAACCACTCACCAGCACCCAAACCCAACTCATGACTCTTGCTAACTACATGCCAGGCCAGATTCATTGCACAACTCAGATGACTGGAAATATCCACTTCTTTGTATTGATTAAGATGCTCTATTCATGTTGTTGTTGTTGTCAGGTGCCCTCGAGTCAATCCCAACTAACAGCAACCTTGCGTACAACAGAATGACACACTCTCTGATGCTGCACCACGCCTGGCACTAGGCATGAATAGGAGTGCTTCTCTCCTATTCATAGGGTTTTCAATGGCTGATGGTTTCAAGAGCAGGATGCTGGATCCTTCTCCCAAGTCTACAGGACCCAGTATTCCTGGGTAGTCTCTCATTCAAGGACTAACCAGGCCTGACTCTGCTTAGCTTGTGAGATCTGAGAAGATTGGATGCCAGGGTGGTATGGTAGTAGATGTTCTATTCATTGTTGCTATTGTTGTTAGGTGCCACTGAGTCTAGTTCAACTCATAGCAACCCTATGTACAACAAAACAATTCCCAATACTGTACCAGGCATATAACCATTTTTATATTTAAACCCATTGTTGCAGCCCCTGTGTCAATCCATCTAGTTGAGGGTCTTCCTTTTTTTTCTCAAACATGATGTCCTTCTTCAGGGACTGCTCCCTCCGACAACATGTCCAAAATATGTAAGACATAGTCTAGCCATCCTTACTTACAAGGAGCACTCTCATTGCATTTCTTTCAGGATGGATCTGTTGGTTCTTTTGGCAGTATATGGTATACTCAATACTCACCTCCAGCACCATGATTCATGTTGTTGTTGTTGTTAGATGCCATCAAGTCAGGTCCGACTCATAGCAACTCTATGTACAACAGAACAAAATACTCCTTGATTCTGTGTCAGGCACACGATCATGTTTTTAAGCCTATTGTTGTAACCACTGTGTCAGTCAATCTAGTTGAGGGTTTCCCTTTTTTGTTGTTGTTATTGACCTGCAACTTTCCCAAATATGATGTCCTTCTCCAGGGATTGGTCCCTCCTGACAACATGTTCAAAATACGTAAGAGGCAGTCTAGCTATCCTTGCTTCCAAGGAGCACTCTGGTTGCACTTCTTCTAGTACAGATCTATTGGTCCTTTTAGCAGTCCAGGGGAGATTTAATATTCATCTCAAGCACCATAATTCAAAAGCATCAATTCTTCTCCTGTCTCTCTCATTCAATGTCTAGCTTTCACAACTATACGAGGCAATTGAAAACACCATGATATGAGTCAGGTGCACCTTTACCTTCCATGTGAAATCTTTACTTTTCAACACTTTGAAGAGGCCTTTTGCAACAGCTTTTCCCAATGCAACGTGTCTTTTGGTTTCTTGACTGCTCCTTCTGTGGGTGTTGATTGTAGAACCAAGTAAAGCAAAATCTTGGACAACCTCAGTATTTTCTCCATTTATCATGAAGCTGTGTACTGAACCAGTTGTACAGATTTGTGTTTTGTTAATGTTGAGGTGCATTCCATACTAAAGGCTGTGTTCTTTGATCTTCATCAGCAAATGTCTCAAATCCTCTTCATTTTCAGCAGGCAGAGCTGTGTCATCTGTGTAAAGCAGGTTGTTAATGAATTCCCCTCCAATCATAAGGTCATGTTCCTCTTCATAAAGTCCAGCTTCTCAGATTATTTGCTCACCATAGAGATTGAAGAGATATGGTGAAAGGATACAGCCCTGATGCCCACCTTTCTTGACTTTAAACAAGGCAGTGTTTCCTTGTTCTGTTCAAACAACTGCCTCCTGGTCCATGTACATATTCCTCATGAGTACAATTAAGTGCCTGAGTAGTCCCCATCTTCGTAGTGTTATCCATAATTTGTTATGATCCACACAGTCAAATACCTTTGCATAATCAATAAAGCACAGAAAAACATCTTTCTGGTATTCTCTACTTTCAGTTAATATCCATCTGATATCAGCAACAACATCCCTGGTTCCATGCCCTCTTCTGTATCCAGCTTGATTTTCCAGCATTCCCTGTCTATATATTACTGCAGTTGCTTTTGAATTATCTTTAGCAAAATTTTGCTTGTGTGTGATATTAATGATATCATTCAATAGTTTCCACATTCAATTGGATCACCATTTGGGGAATAGACACAAATATGGATCTCTTTCTGTCAGTTGGCTAGGTAGTTATTTTCCAAATCACTTGGCATGAACAAGTAAGCACATCCCATAGTGTATCAGTTTGTTGAAACATCTCTATTAGTGTTCCACCAATTCCTGGAGCCTTGTGTTTTTCCAATTCCTTCAAAGCAGCTTGCACTTCTTTCAGTACCATTGATTCCTCATCATATGCAACCTCTTAAAATGGCTGATCATCCACTAGTTCTTTTTGGCATAATGACTTTGTGCATTCCTTCCATCTTCTTTTTATGTTTCCTGTGTTGTTTAACATTTTCCTTATAGAATCATTCACTATTGCCACTCAAGCCTTGAATTTTTTCTTCAATTCCTTAAGCTTGAGAAAAACAGAGCACGTTCTTCCCTTTCAGTTTTCTATCTCCAGCTCTTTGCACATGTCGTTACACTATTTAACTTTCTCTTCTCAAGTTGTCCTCTGAAATCTTCTGTTCTTGACTTCATCATGTCTTCCTTTTACTTTAGCTGCTCAATGTTCAAGAGCAAGTTTCAAAGTCTCTTTTGACAGGTAATTTGGTCTTTTTTTTCTTTTCTTTTTAATAACTTTTTCTTTTCCTCATGAATGATGCTTTTGATGTCATGCTACAACCAGTCTGGTCTTCTATCATCAGTATCTAATGCATTAAACTTGTTCTTGAGGTGGTGGCTGAACTCAGGTGGGATATACTCAAGGTCATATCTTGACTCTCATACACTTGTTTGAATTTAATTCACAGCCAGCATTAAATGTCTCATTCTAATATATTTTGATCTGTGAGGCTCCTATAGTCCTGTATGACTTTGTATGTCATGTATCTTAGATAAATAGCCCCATTCTCAGGCAACGGTGTCCTGGACAGTGAATTCCTCCTATAAAGGAACCACTCAGAGAGACACCTTTACATTCCCCCAATGTCTTCTTTAAGACACAGTATTGTAGAGCTAAAAAAGATCCTTGTTCACTTCAAGGAACAGAAGTCCATTGAGGGATAAATTGCTTGGCTCTGGTCTCCCAGGAAATCCTTGCTCCCCTAGCATTGAAGAGGCAGGTGTGTTGACTGCAGGGATCTTCTGAAGAGTATCTGTGATAAGCATCAGTGAAAATGTAGTCAAGGCAGAAAGGGTGTGTTTCACCTCAGAGTTGTTTCCTCATTACAGACCCAGCCTTTGATACTTGTCTGCCACCTGCACTTCCCCATTGCTCCTGTCTGGGGCTGGCCAGAATCACCATCTTCTTATCCCAGAATATGCCATTCAGATGCAGGGACCACTCCTCTCAAGTGCAGGCAAAATGCCCTTCCCAACACTGAGTGGTGACCTAACAAATTTAAACTGGCTTATATAAAAGACAAGCCTTACAGGAAGCCATCCATCTTCCCTACTTGCAAATGTGCACTCTGCCAGCTTGAATTCTACAAACACCCCCCAACAGTAAGCCCCTCCCAGAATGACCCCAGGTGGCCCCAGTCCTCCAGAATGACCACACATTTACAGCTGGAGCTTTGAATGCCAGGCAGCAGGAAGGCAGAAAGGAGGGATCCTCAGCCCAGGCTGGGAAGAAAATTGAACCCTTGAAAACTACAAAGAAAAAGATGCCAAGAGAGATTCCTCACTGTCGCAGCTGCTTACTGTTAAAATCTCTCCTCATTTGGGGATGACATCCGCAGCCCTGATTTTTTGTCACCAGTCACTCTGCACTTGCTTTAATTATGCAGCACACCAACAGAAATTTTCTTTCTGATCACATAAATCACATCGCAGTGACACCGAGCTCAATAGGCTCAGCTAGAACAATGTGGTGAGAGCTATCGACTCCATGGCTCAAGTCCACAAGGTGTATCATTTAGCCAAGAGTGATAATTAGATGCAGAATATACTGAAAACTGTCAATAGGCCTGTCAATAGGAGAACCCTTAGCATCTAACACCCAGTGAATCAATGGTGTTTTTCAGCTATAAAATCAAGAAAATGATAGCTTTCAAATGAATGGTGGAAAGGAAACAGGAGCCTCCTTGGGGAAGAATAAAACAGCTCAATTTTCCCTTCCTGAGTGCCTCTCCAACTACCTCACTCAATGGAAAAGGTCACAGAGCATTACAGCAAAATATCTCTGAAACAAGATGTACAATAGTGTCAGGACATGACACGCTGCCTGGCCACCCCATGAACGCATCACTAGCTTTGACCTGACAGGAACAGCAAATGGGTCATCAGACGGCAAACCAGAACTAGAAGTGGGGGAGACGCAGGGGCAGACAGATGGTAGCTGAGATGCAGGTAAAGAGGTGCACCTCATTCACATGAAAACCAGACCAAGTGCAAGGGTGGGTAGGGTCCTGAGCCCAAGTGTACAGGAAATGGGCACATGGATGGAACATGGTAGATGAGACCTCCAGCAATGCTCCATTGTATTTCACAAGTAATTTGAATATTAAGAGACAAGACTATAGGCATCACCCAATGTGCCAGTCACTGCTAAAGCATCCTGCATATATGAACCCATTTAATCCTCACCATAGCCCTGTGAGGGCTGGGATTTAGCTCAGTTGGTAGAGCGCTGCACTGTAGTCTCTGAGGTCCCGAGTTCAATTCCCAGCACCGCAGAAATGGGAGAAGGACCTGGCAAGCCACTCCCAAGGCAATCCCGAAACAGTCAGCCATTGAAAACCCTATGAGGGTCGCTATGAGTCGGATACCGACTCGACGGCACCTAACAACAACAACAACATAGCCCTGTGAAAGAGATAGCATTATTTTACATGTGAGGAAATTGAGGCACAAAGAGGTTACATGATTGGCCTGATTGCACACAGCTGGTATTTGACAGAGACCGAGTCTACCTACAGGCAGTCTGGGTCCCCAGATTGTTCTTTTACCCACAATGCAATGCTGTCTCTCATGATGGCCTGGCAACACCCAGTTATTCCTGCCTTTTCCCTTTTACCAAGAGCAGGTGGACAGGGAGACCAGTCTGAAAGGCTGATTGGTACTGTGTGTCCACAGGTGAATTGAGGCACTTCTCTGGGTCTGTTTCTTCAGGAGAAGAGAGGCCATGAGACCTCTCTTGGAGGGGGCTGGTGACCACACACTGAGCATCACTGCCTAATTGTGCATGGTCACTTTTGCTTGGCCAGATAAGTAAACCAGGTCTTGCGAAGACTTGGTAAAATGTATCTGGTCACACAGTTTGCAGGGCTGAGGCTGGGGCAGAACTCAAATGTCCTAACTCTCAGGCTACGTTCTCACTCTCCACCTTCACCCAAAGCCTGGCGTGAGGCTTTGTACAGAAAGTGCCAGAACAAGGACTACTACACTTGGTTAGTTCTCAGTAAATGATAGAGAAGTGGAAGGAAGAAGACAAGGAAAGGAGGCCAAACATAAAAGAGATGGAAACACACACATACATATATATATATACAACATATTAATATATGTGTCTGGACTGAAATGCAAATAACTTTTTAGTAATTAACCAATGAAGAGAATGTACATGAGTTTCTACTCCTGGTTTCAGTCTAATATACTATTAACTTATTACTGGTACTCTTTCTAGAGACTTTTAATAAATTAAATCGGTGGAATATTTACTATTAAAGCAGTAAATCTAATTTCAAGTAGCACTTATTAAACACTTTCTATGTGTAAGGTACCAGCTTGCTCTTTTTATTTAACAGTGTTTGTTTAATCTTCTTTGTTCTTGAAGTGATCACTTTAAAAATACCCTTTCTGATGTGAAAAAGGAGCTCTCCCAAAGACATGGCCATCAGTAAAACAAACCAGCTGTCAGTCCAAGGGCAGAATGGCAGTCATATAATTAGCTAATCATTAACGTACATTAGTCAGACGACAATAGCTATGACTTACAGAGCTGGGTATGTGGCTACATGCACATATAACCAAATACATCACCATGCACAAAGATTCACACGGCTGTGCCCTTCCCTATTACATATGCTTTTCTATGTAGGAGGAGAGTGTTAAGTTGCGTGCAGGAAGGAGATCTAGAGTAACTGCTTAGGTAGGCAGTGCCATGCACAGTACACAGAAAGCTCTCAACAAATAATTCTGTTCGACCTGGATCAATCATCATCATGTGTCACTAGGCATAACTGCTTCATAACTGGTCTCCCTGCTTCTCTTCTTTGCCCCCCGAGCCTAAGACAAAAGTTAGATGAGACTATTCCCCCACAGAAAACCATCTAAAGGCTTCTTATCTCACTTAGAACAAATGCCAAAGTACTCTCTGTGGCTTACAAGGGTCCCCAAATGCAAATGTTATTCCAGCCCACAGCCTCCTGGTTGTTCCCCCAGCTCATTCCTCATAGTCCTGCTCAGGACTTCATGTTTGCTCTTCCCTCTGCCTGGTGTTCTCTTCGCTCAGAAGCTCCCAGTGAGGCTGCCATTCTGCCTGCGTCAGGACAAACACCTCCATCACACAGACGCCCTACCTGAGTGGGCGACCTTCCTCAAAACGCAGACACAGATACCCTCAGGAGCTTCTGAGTGCACTCCATCTTCTTCATATCATTATACAAGATGACAGTTGTTTACCATTTCCTGTTTATTGGTATTTCCTCCAACTACAAAGGAATCTTCATGAGCTACAACTTTATTTTATTAATCGCTATACTACACATCCAAGCTCTCAATCCATAATTGATAGGTGAATGGACAGATGCATGGATGGATGAAAGAATGAATCTAGATGTGCAAGTGAAAATAAAATTAAAAGTCAGTGTTTAAAGAAGTCCTAAGCTGAGCCACTTAAGGGCAAAAATCCTCAGTGACCACAGCCAAAGAATTCCTCAATAAATATGGAAGTCATTCTTAACACACATCATGAAAAACAGGTAAAGAAAGGCAGGACTCTAGCTGAGAAGCCTCACTCACTGGAAAAAGTTGCCATAATCAAAATATTGCACATCACCCCAGCGGCTCAGGAGGCAGAGGCAGGAGGATCGCAAGTTCGAGACCAGAGGCAGTCCGTGTAATTTAGTGAGACCCTGTCTCAAAAAGTAAAAAAAAAAAAAAAAAAAAAAGGGCTGGGGGTGCAGCTCAGTAGTCCAGCACTTGCAGAGCATGCAAGCACAAGGCCCTGAGTTCAATCCCCGTACCAGAAAAAAAGAAAAAAGAAAATATTGCACATCATCAAAAAGGAAGGGTGCAGAGAACACTGGGAATGCATCCTTATTGCTGGCCCCACGTCCAGCCTCACAAAGGAACATATGAAGGCTATCTGTTGGAGTTCCTCCTCTGGTATGAATGAAGCCATCTGTATTTTCTTTCTCAGAGATCAAAATTATAAACTCTGGGAAAAATAACAACTAGCAGCAGTCACCAGAGAAGTACTGAAAGTAGGAAGAAAATGGAAGAAATGCAATGGTCTTTAAAGACAGGGACCATTTGGGGTGATAACATGTTTAATATGGCTTTCCCTTGGAGGCCACTCCACAGTCTGCACTGCACACAGCAGCCAGAACTCAAGAACAAAGTGGCAATCTCAGTGTTTGAAAACCAGAGGTCAGAGATGCTAAAATGGATAGAAATTGTGAAGGGAAATCCCAGAACAGAGGGAGTGACCAAGGTAGGAAAGTTGTATACACCTGCTCACAAATCCTTCGCTTACCTCTGGATTGGGAATGCAGCCGGGAAGTCTATGTGGCCTGGCAGAAATGAACAGGTGAAAGGTTGAAAAAGACATGAAAGATTTCGTAAGCTGTCCATCACAGGGGAGTCAGAGTTTGGAACTTTAATTCCAACAAGGGAAAGGTGCTTGGTAAACATTGAGTTTTGCACCAAAGTCCCTGAAAAGAGACACTTTAAAAGTGCAAACTATGCCACAGGATTATGAGTTTGCATTAAGATCAATTGCAAAATTGAAATAGCTGCCCTAAAAAAGCCTCCCCAAGTTCAAGGTAATCAGCCACAAATCCAGCTGCATAAACAAATCTAGCCTGCAGCTATAGCCCTGTGGCATCCGATCCCACCAGATTTCAGAAGCTAAGCAGGGTCGGGCCTGGTTAGTACCTGGATGGGAGACAGCCTGGAAACACCAGAAGCTGTAGGCTTGGGAGAAGGACCTGGAAACCCCCTCCCAAAAATCAATCTGCCATTGAAAACCCTATGAACAGCAGAGAAGCACTGACAATAGTGTTTCCCCTGTTGTACAGAGGGTCACTATGAGTTGGATACCGACTCGACGGCACCTAACAACAACAACAACAACAAACAAATCTATAACAAAAGTTGACACTTTTTAGAGAAAGGTACCAGAATTTTGAATTTGTGCAATATATTAACACAATGAAAAATATCAGACGTATGAAGAAACATAAATATCCAATGCACTATCAAAAGAAAGATCAGACAAAAGGTAAAAATCCTGAGATAATCCAAAATAGGGAAGTAAGGACTTTATTTTTTTATTTTCACAGTGCTAAAAAAGGCTGAACTCAGGGCCTCACACATGCTAGGCAAGTGCCCTACCACTGAGCCACACTCTCAGTTCCATTTTTATTTTTTTACTTTAAGTCAGGGTTTTGCGAAGTTGCACAAGCTGCCTTTGTCCTCAAACTCACAGTATATCTGCCTGCCTCAGCCTCCTGACATTTTAGGATTACAGGCATGTGCCACGGTGCCCAGCTTGGAAATAAAGACTTTAAATAACCTATAATATATTCAAGAACTTTAAGGGGAAAAAGGTTAAAATAAGTAAACAAATGAATAAGGAAATCTCAATAGAAATATTTAAAGTACAAAGAATGATACAAATTGAATTCTATCTGTAAAGAGTAAAATATCTGAAATGCAAAGTGCAGTGAATTGTCATAACAGTAAATGAAAGTAAAATGCTGGCAGGCAAAGGCCATTCAATTTGAAGAGAAAGAGATAATATTAGAGGAGAGGCCAAGACACAGAAGGTCCTAAAAATGCATACATCTTGGGAAAAAATTTTTGCATTCTTCTGTTTTAAGAATACATCCTATGTTTGTTTTGCTAACTCCTGTCTCATGTGTGTGCATGAGTGTCAAACAACATTTTGCCACCTTAACTCAATTCAACTTTGAAAAGTGACACATAGATAGCATCTCTTAAAATGTCTATACATTTTTGGTGCCTCCCCCCAACACCCAATATTTATCCAATCTGAAGAACAAAGAGAAAACTGTATTAAAACAAAGTGTCAGAACCTCAGTCAAATGTGGAGCAATATCAAGTTGTCTAACATGTAATCAGAATCCTGGAAGGTGAAAAGAGATAATGAGGCAAAAAGAGTTCTTGAACAAATAATGGACAAAAATTCCCCCCAAACTAATGAAGAACAACATATTAATCAAAAAGACTTCATGAACTCCAAACAGTATAAATAAAAAGAATACCACACAAAGGCTTTGAAAATCAAATATAAAAAGATATTCTTGAAAGATCCAGTAAGACCATTATATGTGGGGAAATAAAATAAAGGTATGTGACTCATCAGTAGGAACAACAGATGTTAGAAGTCAACTGAAATATATCTTTATAATACTAAAAGAAGCTGGGCTGGGGTGGAGCACACTGACAAAACTCTTACCCAGTGCAAGCACTGGGTTTCCAGAACTCAGGGTAAGAGGAGTGACTGAAAGAAAAAGAAAAAAAAAAAAAATAAAAATAACTATCACTACAGTTTCACATGCAAATATCCTTCAAAAATTAAGACAAATTAAAGGCTCCTAGAGGATGAATGTAGAGCATCACTCTACAGTCTCTGAGGTCCCGAGTTTGATTCCCAGCACTGTAAAAATGGGAGAAGGACGTGGCAACCCACTCCCAAGGCAATCCTGAAACAATCTGCCATTGAAAACCCTGTGAGGGTCGCTGAGTCGGACATGACTTGATGGCACCTAACAACAACAACAACAGAGGTATGAACACTGTGTGATAAAATCAACTTAAATAAGTTTATTTTGGCTCACAGTTTAGGAGGTTTCAGTCCATGGTCACTTGGACCTGTGATGAGACAGAACATCATGGCAGAGAATGTACAGTGAAGTAAAGATGTTCACATCATGGCAGCCAGGAGGCAAAAAGGTGAGAAGGGGGAGGCTGGGTTTCAATATCCCCTTCGATGACACACCTGTGGTCACCTAACTTGCACCCACTAGACTCCACCTCTGAAAGGTTCTACTACCTTTCAATAGTGCCATAGGCTGATGACCAAGCCTTTAGCTTATAGGCCTTTGGGGGACATTTAACATCCAAACTATAACAAACACTAAGAGAAATCATCACCAGTAATCTTCACTACACTAAATTATCCTTCTCTTATCACTTAAAAGAAATGTTGCCAGATGGAAACTTTGCTACACAGGAAGAATAAAAAGTATCTAAAATGGAAAATATATATCTAAAATTTATATAAAAGATTACCTTTTTAAAAATCATTTAAAGTGTTAACTGACAGTTTAAACAAAAATTATAATAACGTCTCACAGTATTTATTATATAGATGCAAAATGTACAATAAAACAGCACAAAAAGTGGGGAGAAGATCAATAGAATGGAATTTAAGTTGTTACATTTATGTAAAGTTGTACAGTAATAACTCTTGAGTAGGCTGCAAAATAAGCAAAGTAGAGGATGTAAATTTTAATCTCTAAAGGAAACACTAAAAAGAAAATACCTAAAATATCATAAAGGGAATTAAAATACAATACTAAAAAGTATTCAGTTCAAAAGATGCAAGAAGAACAGAAAATCAAAACGCAGAAAGGACAAAAAGACAGTATCTTGTGAAACTGTAGTCTTAAGCACAAATATATCAATAATTATATGAAATAGCAGTGAATAATGCTATTATTTAAAGGAAAAGATCAAACTAAATAAAACATATAGACCCAACTGAATGTTATCTACAAGTATGTATTTATAATATAAATAGACAAACAGGTTGAAAGGAAAATATATAAGCTGGAATAATATAAGTATAAAAAAGCTGGTATGGCTACAGTAACATCAAAACAGTAAACATGAAGACAGAGAGTATTATAAGAGCCTTAAGGAAGGATTTTCTATCATGATGACAGGGTCAAATCATTGGGAAAACACACAGCTCCTAAATGTGTTGGTACTCAAATATGTAGCTTCAAAATAGATGGTGCAAGACTAGACAGATCTAAAAGGAGAAATTAACAAATCCACAATCATGATTAGAGAATCAGGACCCCTTTCTCAGGAACAGACAGAACGACTTATCCAAATAAAACCCAGTTAAAGATATAGTAGATTTGAATACATCACTGAATAAACTGATCTGAATGATATTTATAGAACACTACACCCAATAAATGCAGGATACACACTGTTTTCAAGTACACAAGGTATTCAGGAAGTTAGACCATATTCTGTACCATGAAATAAATCTCAATACATTTTCAAATATTGAATTCTTAAGGACTATATCCTCTAAGAGAAATGAAATTAATTTAAAATTCAACAAAAAAGACATCCATAGAGCATAAATAATTGGAAAATTAAACAGCTCACTTCTCAAAAGTCATAGATCAAAAAAAGGAAATAAGAAATTTTTGAAAATATTTTAATGTCATATAAATGAAAGTACAATATAGAAAAATCCATGTATGCAACTGAAGTGGTGCTTAATGGGGAAGCTTACAGCCATAAATGTTTATAAATATGAGCTTTTATAAGTGTGAAAAGTTTAACACCATTACATAAGTTGCCATGTTAATAAGCTAAAAAATAGCAAAGTCAGGTAAAATGAAAGAAATCAAACGTTAGTTCTTTTTATACATTTGTGAAATTAAACTGAGTGCTGTGGCACACACCTGTAATCTCAGAGACTCAGAGATGGAGGCCAGAAGATCCCGAGTTTGAGGCCAGAAGCAGCCTGCACAACTCAGTGAGACCCTGTCTCAAAATAAAAACAAAACTAATCTAAACATTAGTGTAACAGATAAACCCAGGAGAAAACCTTCATGACCTTAGGTTAGACAAAGATTTCTTACATACAACACTAAACTCATAATCTATAAGAGAAAAAAAAACTGATAAGTTATACTTTGTCAAAGTTAAAAACTTCTACACGTCAAAGCATACTATTACAAAACTGAAAAGACAAACCACAGACAAAATTTATGACTTATATATGAGATAAAAGACTCATGTTGTTGTTGTTAGGTGCCGTGGAGTCAGTATCTGACTCATAGCGACCCTCATAGGGTTTTCAATGGCTGACTGTTTCGGGATTGCCTCGGGAGTGGATTGCCAGGTCCTTCTCCCATTTTTGTGGTGCTGGGAATTGAACCCAGGACTTCAGAGACTGCAGCGCAGCGCTCTACCAACTGAGCTAAGTCCCAGCCCAAAAGACTCATACCCACATTATATAAGGAATACAAAACTCAATAAGACAACCCAATTTTAAAAAGAGGAATGGATCTGAATGGATATTTCCCAAAAGAAGTCATAAGGGGGGAGCAAATAAGCACATAAAAATATTCTACTCATTTGTCATTGTTGTTAGGTGCCATGAAGTCGGGTGTCCGACTTATAGCAACCCTAAGTACAACAGGCCAAACATTATTCTCAGTGCTTCTCTGCTATTCATAGGGTTTTCAATGGCAGATTGATTTTTGGGAGTGTGTTGCTGGGTCCTTCTTCCAAGCCCACAGCATCTGGTGTTCCTAGATGGCCTCCCATCCAAGTACTAACCAGGCCTGACCCTGCTTAGCTTCTGAGATATGATGGGACCAAATGCCACAGTGCTATGGCTGCAGGCAAATCATTTGTCATTAAGAAAACATAAATTAAAACCACAATGAGATACATTGTCACACTCACTAGCAGGGCTAAAATGAAAAAAGACAGACAATAACAAATGTTGGAAGAATGTGGAGAAGTTGGAGCCCTCATATACTCACAGTGAGAATATAAAATGGTGCTATTATTCTGGCAATTTTCTTAAAAGTTAAACAGACATTTGCCATACAACCAAAAAATTATACTCTTTTTGTATCTCCCCAAGTAAAATAAAACATATTGGGTACAAAGAATTCTTTCTTTCTTTTTTTTTTTTTCTGGTTCCAGGGGGTTGAACCCAAGGCCTGGCACTTGCAAGCTTTGCAAGTGCTATAACACTGAGCTGCACCCCCAGACCTTTTTTTTTTTTTCCTTTTTGAGACAGGGTCTCGCTAAATTATGCAGACTGCCTCTGGTCTCAAACTTGATATCCTCCTGCCTCTGCCTCCTGAGTAGCTGGGATTATAGGAGTGTGCCACCACTCCCAGTGGGCACAAAGAATTCTACATGAAAATTTACAGCAGCATTATTCATTATAGCCCCAAACTAGATACAACCCAAATGTTCATCAAATAATAAATGTACAAACTATATGTGCTATATCCATGCAATGGAAAACTACTGAGAAATAATGAGGAACAGTACTGATATATGCCACAACATGAATGTAACCAAAAAATATTATGCTAAATGAAAGGCAACGGATGCAAAAGACCATATATATTATATGATCCCATTTGTAAGAAATATCCAGAAGAAGTCAACCAATAAAAATAGAACCAAATTTATTAGTTATTTAGGAGTGGGAATATGAACAGGGAGTGGCTGCAAATAGACATAGGAGATTGGGAGAGTAATAGAAATATCCTAATATAATACTATGGCAATAGTTGTATAACTAAGTTTTTTAAAATAACTGAACTGTATACTGAAAATGAGTAAATTTTATGTAATACAAATTGTTTCTAAAATATACCTGCTAAAAATATTGATAAATTTTTAGCAAGACTGATCAAGAAAAGAAAGAAAAATTTAGGAACAAAAGAGGACTATCACTGAAGAGCCCACAGTCATTAATGGAATAAAAGAATATTGTAAATAACTATACACCATAAATCTGACAATTTAGATGAAATGGAAAAATTACATGAAAAAATACAGCTTAAAAACTGACAGAAGGAGAAAGAGAAAACCACAACAGCCCTATATTTATTAAGCAAATTCAATTTGTAATTTTTAAAAACCTTCTTCAAAGGAAATTGACAGGCCCAAAGTGTTTTACAGGTAAATTCTATCACAAACTTAAGGAAAACAATACCAAAATCATAAAAAAGTGTGTGTGTGTGTGTGTGTGTGTGTGTGTGTGTGTGTGTGTTACTGAGGGGCTAAACCCAAGGCCTCACATCTACCTTGCAAGCACTCTGCCATCGAGCTGCACTCCAAGCCCCTTTTTTATTTACCTTAAGATAGGCTCTTGCTAAGTTACACAGACTGCCTCTGGCCTCGAACTCACAATCCTCCTGCCTCCCCCTCCCAAGTCACTGATATTACAGGCCTGTGTCACCACCATCAAGAAATTATAAAAACCTCTTTCAGAAAACAGACAAGGAAGGAACAATTCCCAACTCATGTTGAGATCAATATGCCATCTTTACACCCAAATGTGACTAAGACATTACAAGAAAAGAAAATTATAACTTTCCATCAGGAACACTGACTTGAGAACCCTTAAAAATAATACCAAATTAAATTCTGAAATATATAAAAGTGATAAGGCATCATGTTCAAGGAATCCTTATCCCAGAAATGCAAAGTGTTTGAATCTAAAATGTCCCTCAAAGGTCATGTATTTAAATGCTTGGTCTCTAGGTAGTGGTGCTGTTTGTAAAGGCTATTGGACTTAGGGAAGGTGGGACCTCACTTGTGAAAGTGGGTCACTGGGGGCAGTTTATTAGAGATTTTACATGGGCCCCAGTTCCAGTAAGTTCTCTACCTGCTAATGCCATTACATGAAGTCCTCTGCCACAGGCTGCCACCAGCTGTGGCACCATGCCTCCTCCAACTATGAACTGAGATCCACTGAACTGTGAGCCAAAATAAATCTTTCCTCCCTTAAGTTGTTTCTTTCAAGTATTTTGCCACATAGATACACAGGCGAACACACAAGGTGAGTTTATTTGAAACTCAACATACTGTACTAACCATATTTTCAGAAAAAAGGAGAGAATCTGTAGGATTGATAGAAGCAGGAAAATCAGACAAAATTTAACACTCATTCATGATAAACTAGGAATAAAAGCAAACTTCTTCAGTCTATAAGAGGATATGGAACAAAACCTATTCCCAACATAACACATAGGGTAAAATATTAAAGACTTTCCTTTTAAGATTAAAAACAGAGCAAGAATGTCTCTTCTCATCACTTTTACTCAGCACTGTACTGGAGGCCCTATCCAAGACAATAAAACAAGAATTATAAACAAAGGCATAAGATCAAAAAATAAGATGTAAACTGCTTTTATTCCTAGACAACATGATTTCTTTTTTTTTTTTTTCCTTTTCTTTCCTTTACTTTTTTTTTCCCCCCAGTACTGCGGGTTGAACCCAGGGCCTCACACTTGCATGCTTTGCAAGTGCTGTACCACTGAGCTGCAACCCCAGCTCATTCTTTTGCTTTTTGAGACAGGGTCTCACTAAATTACACAGACTACCTCTGATCTCAAACTTGCAATCCTCCTGCCTCTGCCTCCCAAGTTTCTGGGATTACAGGTGTGTACCACCACACCTGGCTCAACATGATTTCTTATACAGAACTTCCTTATGAAATTTAAAATCCAAAAGAAAATATAAATGCTAACTAAAATTTGCAATGTTACTGGAAACAAAGGTAATATACAAAATCAATTATATTTCTATGTACTAGAAGCAAAGAAATATAAACTGAAATGTTTTATAATTCCATTCATAATAGCATCCAAACCACAAAATAATAATTTTTAAAGTTAAGAAAAGATGTATAAGACCTCTACTTAACACTGCAAAACATCCAATTGCATGGTTGTTGTTGTTGTTAGGTGCCATGGAGTGTGACCCTCATAGGGTTTTCAATGCCTTGAGAGTGGATTGCCAGGCCCTTCTCCCATTTTTGCAGTGCTGGGAATTGAACTTGGGACCTCAGAGACAGCAACGCAGTGCTCTACCAACTGAGCTAAATCCCAGCCCCAATTGCATGGTAAGGTATATTATTTTTATAGATTAGAGGACTTATTATTAAGGTATCAGTTTTCTCCAAATTGATCTTAAAATCCAATGCAATTCCAATCAAAACTCCACAGAATTTATTTTTAAAAATGACAAGTTGACTGTCAAACTTATGTGGAGAAAATATAACTAAAAGAGACAAAGACACTTGAAAAGAAGTATGTATTTGGAGGCTTCATACTCCCTAATTTCAAGATTTAGTATAATGCTACAGTAAAGGATAGGGAGAAGGACCTGGCAATCCACTCTTAAAACAATCCACTGTTGAAAATCCTATGAATAGCAGAGAAGCACTGACAATAGTGCCAGGCATGGCACAGTATCAGAGAGGGTTTCATTCTTTTGTACATAGGGTCGCTAGGAGTCAGACCTGATGTAATGGCACCTAACAACAACAACAACAACAACAGTAATCAAGAGAGTATGGTACTGACATAAGTTAGAAAAACAGAACAATGAAACAGAATAATCTAAAAATAGACCACAAGTATGACAATTAATTTTTGATAATGTTCCCAAAATAATTCAATGGGGGGTATTGTTGAAAAGAAGTAACAGTGCTAGAACAACTAGACAAACATGGATAAACAATGAGCCTCAATTCTTAACTCATGTACATGAAAATTAACTCAACATGGATCAAAGATCTAAACATAGAAGCCAAAATTCTAAAGAATATAACAGAAAATATAGAGTATTTCACAAGAAGCCAAACATTTCATAGAACACAGAAAGCACTAACAAAAAATGATATATATGTGTACTTATACCAAGTGCTGTTGGCTTGGAAGGAGGACCTGGGAGCCCACTCCCAAAATAATCAGTTATCAAAAACCCTATGAAGAGCAAAGAAGCATTGACAATAACACAGGGCATGGCACAGTGTTTCATTCTGTTGTGCATAGGCTCGCTGTGAGTCAGACCTGATGCGACAGCACCTAATAACAACAACAAATTCATTAGGTTAATAAATGGGGGAAAAATGGATTTTGGCTGGGGTTTAGCTCAGTTTGTAGAGTGCTTGCTCTGCACACTCTGAGGCCCTAGATTTGATCTCTAGTACCATAAAAATTGGAGAAGGGACTGGCAGCCCACTCCCAAAATCAGCCATTGGAAACCCTGTGAATAGCAGAGAAGTACTGACATAGTGCTGGTATGACAGAGTGTCAGGGAATGTTTCATTCTGTTATACAGACGGTTAATATGAGTCAGACTCAACTTGACAGCACCTAACAACAACAACATCAAAATAAAACCTGTAGGTTAAGGTTAGGGTGGCACCCATCTATAATCCCAGTGACTTGGGAGGGACACATGCCTATAATCCCATTCACAATTCTACCATTTGTTTATACATGTGCCTATCACTTCTCAGCCTTTTGGCTAAGATCAAATATTTATACATGTGCCTGGAAGTGAAAGAGAACTGGGATATTTGCTCAACAGCACTAATGACTACCACAATTACATGGAGAATCAATGATTCCAGGTAGCTTTTTTTTTCCAACAAACACACATAACATCGCTGAAATATGGCCCTACTAGATAAATGTCATCAAATAATAAATTTATAAATCAATTTAAATTTATAAATCAAATAATAAATTTATAAAAATTCCAAAAGTTCCCTTTGGATATTTCACTCATTGGAGCAACCCAGCACACTGTTTTTATGATGGATCTGGACTGCAAATTTGACTATCCATCACTTTCACATTTAATATCCTTCCACAGGGCCATCCAATCCTCAAGAAAAGGGCAAGAGTCTGTGATCAAAATTGTACCAATACCACAGCTTCATCTCTCTCTGCCATCAGTTCAACTTTGTCTAGTTCTAAGAAGATGGAATACAGCTTACAATTACCCAATCCTATCACTCGGTTTCTGGATTCCATTCCTTTGCTCTATGATCTCCACTGTGGGGATCCCTTCTCCCATTATCTTAACCCTCCACAACTTAGCACCACCATTATTTTGTCCTCAGGGTCTTCCATGATGACCAGGCAAAGGGAAATGAACTACTATTGCATGAGACCCAAACTACCAAACTCCCCAGACCATAGCTACTGGACCAAACCCAAAGTACCAAGTCACAGTACCTATCCGACCGAGTTAAATTACTAGTAAGCACACACCAGATGCCAGGCAATTTTCTAAGCACTCTTGTATATTAACTCTTGTAGTTCTCATAATAACCTACAGGCAAGTACCAATACTATCTTTGTTTTACAGATAAGAACACTGAGGCACAGGGAAATTACCGTAATTTGTACACCTTCCCTCGGATGGCAAGTAGCAGGCAGAGCGGGGGCCTGCCTCCAGGCTGACTGGCCGGCTTGACAGCATGCTTTTAGTCACTCTGCTCCTGACGGTAAAAGAAGCCAGCTCTGTCCTCTTCCAGAGTATAAGATATGCTGGGCAAAGTGGCCCATACCTGTAATCCCAGTGACTCAGGAGGCAGAGTCAGGAGGATAACAAGTTCAAGGCCAGAGGCAGCCTTCATAACTTAGTGAGACTGCCTCAAGATGATAAAAAAAGGGGGCTTGTGGTGCAGCCTAGTGGTGGAGTACCTGCAAAGTATAAAGTATGTGCAAGCCCCAAATTCAGCTCTTCACTACCGCGAAAAAGAAAAAAAGAAAAAAGACAATGTAAAGTGCTCAGTGGCAAAAAAAAATAAATAAGTAAGCAATAGCATCTTACTCTTTCTATAACACCAGGAAAGGCATACAACAGATATTTAACAAATGCTTCTATGAAATGAACAAGACTCTGGATCCACACAAGGATCAACCTCACTGCTAAACAAAGTCCACTGGACCAATGACATGTAGGAAATGGATAGATAATTGTTATATATGCCATTTTTGTAGACTCCAGCCTTTCCTCCAGGGATAAAGCCAACTTGAAAATTATAAAGACAGGTGAGGCCCAAATTAAACATCATTACAAAATGAGCTAATCTAAGTTAGGATAAACATTCACTCAACTATTCAGAACATTTAGAGAATCCTAAATATTTGGGGATGTGAGAATTTGGCTTCTCTTTGCAGAAAACAGCACAAAGCTTTCCTAAAAGTTTTTCTTCCTCACATAATTATGCTTTAAATTGTTAATAGCTATAATTATGGAAGATGGCATTGTTGTGCTTGTAATTTTTCCTATCCCCCTTGGTATTTATTGATGATAAATGGCTTTATTAAAAAATAATGATAATTACCTTGTTTGGTTGTATATCAATATAGTTTCAGTTTTTCTTTATTACTACTTATGGAATTTTATAGATTGCCAACATTTAGTTCTTTTATTGGTTTATATTCTCTTGATTATATAAAAAAGGGGGTGGAATTAACAATTTTATCCCTTCATTTCCTGACTTCCCCAACCTCACTCCAATTCTGTTAAGAAAACAATCTAGTACACTGTTTGTATATGTATAGAAGATTATGGTTTTTACTACTATGTAATTTTAACAATTAGCTGCATACCTCAAATTTTTCCTCTAAGGGTCATTATGTTGCTGAATCGTAGAAAGGGTGAGGCTCTGTTCCCATGCTACACCTGGCAGTCAGTTGTTGTTGCTGTTGTCAGGTGCCATCAAGTCGGTATCCGACTCATAGCAACCCTCATAGGGTTTTCAATGGCTGACTATTTCAGGATTGCCTTGGGAGTGGATTGACAGGTCCTTCTCCCATTTTTGTGGTGCTGGGAATTGAACTCGGGACCTCAGAGACAGCAGTGCAGCACCAACTGAGCTAAATCCCAGCCCCTGGCAGTCAGTAGCATAGCTCAGAATGAAGCCCCTTCTGCCAGAACAAGGGTTTGAAACCCACTGAGTGAACAATAAGAGCATATATAGGTGAATAGCTGCATCATTCCCCCAAACAAAACCCCATTTGGTTTATTAAGTATTTGCAAGCTGCATGGCAGCAAAGGCCACCTTCCCCACAGAAGATAACACAGTCCTCAGGTAGGTCCATCTGCAAAGGAACTCTGGAGATGCCTAACCTGTGAGATAAGAAGGACTACCCATGTCTTTGTTCATAGTCCTCCACAGGGAATGGCCAAGTTAACATTGTCAGCAAACATAAACCCAATCAAATCAATGACCCAAAAGTAAGCTGTCCATACAACCTTGCAAACATTGTATTTAGCAGTGCTTTTGTGAGAAAGTGAAGTCTTAACCTTCGGCACCAAGAAGAGGAATGGCATACACTCTTGTGGTACTTCATGTTCAAGTGAGACTGGAGGAAGAAGAGTATGGAATACAAGGAAAAGGACATCATATTAGGAATCAAGTCCCATTGGTAAAATCTAAGGCCATGTCCTAAGTCTCTTGAATCTCACCTCTCCTTTCTTCAACAATGATTTCAGCAATACCTGCCACTCAGGATGGATGCAAGGATTAAATGAATTAAATGCCTGGGACACACAGTTTAGTAAGTATTCACACATTTTCCTTCCTTCTAAGCCAGTGGTTCTCAACTGGAGGTGATTCTGCCCCTGTCCCAAAACATTTAGCAATGTGTAGGCTTTGTTTTAAATCACAACTTGGAGAGGGCCACGCTACTGGCCCCTGTTGGCACAGTTCAAGGGTACAACTACACATTTTACAATGCACAAGACGGAACTCACAACTAACAACTATCCAGACCAAAATGTCAACAGTGTTAAGAATAAAAAATCTTGTAGACTAGAATGAAAATATTTTTTTCATTATACTGGTTTCCTCTCCATAGTTTCTGTCTCTTTAACTGATATTGTATCATGTGTAAAACTCTGGGCTAGGCACATCCGCAATCACCTCATGTATTTGGTTGCCTACTGCCATTTTCCCAAAGCAATACCCATCCTCAAATATTGTCCATCCCTATGAAGATCAAGCGATGGCTTCTCCTTTCTTTTTGATGCTGCTCTCACCGGCACTGAAGTCAGACAGCATGTGTGTCAGAGCAAAGACCTGTATTAATCAACAATTCCAGATATAGCAACAGCAGTTCAAAAATCAAAGAATGGGCCTTGGGGACATCAATATTTGCATGTTAATAATAAATACTTAACTACACATCTGTGCAATGTTCAATATAGTTGGAGAGGAAAAAAGAACATTTATGTTGATTTTTGTCAAGTTCCACAACTAAACCATCTGATGTGTTAAAGAAATGTAGCTGAAGAGTCATAAAGATGATTTCAAATATATTTATAATATGCTCTTATGAATTGGAGACATGCTTGATTTACTCTGAGGTTTTCTTAAGCTATCAATCAGTATATATACCCTCTTCTGGGGTCAGTGGAATAATTTTCCAGGCTGTACATTAAATGTCCATTGCTCTCCTATCTGAGACACACCTCTACAACTCAGACTGATCCAGTATTTAATATCCAAGGTCCATTTTCACATTTTTAAATTTTATTTTAAGACAAGGCCTTGCTCTGTAGCCCAGGCTGGCCTCAAGCTCAAGCTCCTCCTGCCTCAGCTTTCTGAGTGCTGAGATTACAGGTGTGCACCACCACACACAGCCCTCATGTTCTTATTCTTCTCTCTCTATGCTGAACAGAACAGAAGCCCCTGCTTACCATTTTTGCTGGGTTCACATTTTGCCATGTTCTTGCTATAAGTGCTTTGTAGTACCAATCTCATTTCATTGTCCCAGAACCCCCACAAAGCAGATAGTATGTTCCATCCTCCAACCCATTTATAGAGAAAAAAATATAGAGTTTAAATAACTTGACCAAAGTCACACAGCTAAGTATCAGAATGAGTGTTATACCCAACGTGTCTGATTCCAAAACCATGCTCATCACCACTGTACTAAATTAGGAGGGAACAGACAAGATATGTGGCAAATGTTCCTTGCAAAGAGTTCAGCTGTAGACATGCTATTTGGCCCAGAAAATCCACTTCAAAAAGCTAAGATCCACAAACACTGGTTCATGTGCAGAAAAATATATGCAAAAATGTTTAATATTTAACTGTTACATAATTTGACAAAGAATCAAGAGTGAGTAACCTAAATAAGGAGGTAGATCCATTCTATGGAACATAAAATGGGGAGAATGAGGCAAAGAGTACTTGCCAATTATCCACTTTCCCTTCTCTACTGGCTACAGAACCCTGATTTTATTCAGTGTCAATATATCCACTTAAAGATCATGTTCCCTCCCCAGCCTTCCCTGTAGCCAGGGACAGTTATGTGCTGATAAGCTATTAACAATGAGCTGCTTCCTATACTAATTTCTGTGGTACAAATTCTGCCACTATGAGCAACTCAAGCTACCAAGCTGAGGTCAATTGATTTGGAAAAACTCTTGAGAAGACTTGATTTTCACAACCTAGGATGATCCAATTTCTGCACATGGCTAGCTATGGCTGAGCAGTAGATATAACGTATTTGCCCCTCCTAAGAAATGGGACAGACAGCAAGGCATGTGTTTTTTTCTTTTTTTCTTCTTCCTCTTTCTTGCTTGGAATTTGGATAACATGACTGGTGCTCCCTCACTTACCCTGAACCATAAAAGCAACTTAGGAAATGAAAGCCACAGCCAAGGGCAGTGGTATAGAAGGACAGAAAGTAGAAAAAGACAAGAGAAGCCTTGTATCTATTGATCTCATGAAGCTAACAGAAGAACCCTAGCCTGCTACTCCAGGCTCCTTTACTGTCAAAGAAACCCAAATTCCTATTTTAAGCCATTGCTATTTTGGTTTTCTATTACCTGCTACCTAAATTAATACATTTTGAATTATGGTACTGGGGACGTCTATTGAATATACCATGGACTGCCAGAAGAAGTGCAACCAGAGTGTTCCTTGGAAGCAAGAATGGCCAGACTGCGTCTTACATATTTTGGACATGTAGTTAGGAGAGATCAGTGCCTGGAGAAAGACATCATGTTTGGGGGCGTGGTAGGTCAATGAAACAAAGGAAAACCCTCCACCAGATGGATTGACACCGTGTCTGCAACAGTGGGCTTAAATATAAATAAGATCGTGTGTCTGGCACAGAATCGAGAAGTGTTTCTATCTGCTGTACGTAGGGTCGTTATGGGTTGGACTTGACTTGACAGCCCCTAACAACAACAAATTAATACAGAGACCTTCAGTCTTTGCTATCACATCTCCATTACTTGTATCTTTTATAATGAAAATGTTTTATTCCAGTATTATTTGCAAATAAAGAAAATAAAAACTTTTTAAGGGTTAAGGAGCTAGGCCCTTGATAAATAACTTGGGGTTGCTAATACTGATAACAGTATGCACACATCACAGGAGGGGAAGGAGACCATGGGAAATCAGGGCCTGGCCCACAAATCAATACTGTAGGCACGTCCTGAAAATGAAAGGGTTAGACTAGAATTCAACCAAGTTTACCAATTGCCAAAAAGATTTCTGACCAAATAAGATTCAAAGGCCTTCTGAGATAAGCCTTAAGTGAAATACACAATAGGTAGTAGGAGAAAGCACAGGATGTGCTGCCAGGCTGACGTGCCCAGGTCAGGAAAATGTCTAGAAAGCCTGACAATGGAGAAGGAAAGAGGCAAGACACTATCCCCTGGCGCATAGAGCAGAGGTTCCTGATTAAGGTGTCCCAGTTAAAAGGACCCCAGGGTCAGTGACAAAGAAACAAGAAATATTGAACCATGAGCACAGGGTAGAGCCAGAAAATGCAGGAACCACTCAAGACTGTGGATCCTCACATGCTATCAAAGAGTGCTGCCAATAGCAATCTGGTGGTTAAGGAAGTCCTCAGATCACAGATAAACCCCTAATGGGGTCTTCATCACATTCCCCTAGGAGGTCAGAAAGATTATACTAGGAGTCACACACTGAAAAAAATCAACCATCCTATGATTCCTTGGTCTTGTCCTACACAAAATAACTTCCAAGACCATTTAGGATTCATTTTTGTAGACTATAGCAGGTCACAAGGCTCTTAGCACATCCTGTGTGACCAGGAGGAGAGTATGTGCTATGCGAGAGACATTCAGGATAGTTCCCTCTTTTACATTGTTGGTGGAGCTGTAAATTGGTGCAACCACTATGGAAATCAATATGGAGGTACCTTAAAAAACTAAAAATAGATCTACCATATGACCCAGCTATAACACTATTGGGAATTTACCCAAAGGGAGATGGGTCATCATACCACAGAGACACCTGCATCTCCATGTTCAATGCAGCGCTTTTCACAATAGCAA
>VMDO01008371.1:0-84495 GCA_007922755.1 Pedetes capensis
CTATTCAGCAATCAAGAAAAATGAAATAGGGTCATTCGCAGCAAAATGGATGGAATTAGAGAAAATTATTTTAAGTGAACGAACACAAGCTCAGAAAGAGAAACAACACATGTTCTCACTCATATGAGAGAGCTGACTCAAAATTACAAGAAGGAAAAATCCTACTCAAAGGTCAGATCACATTAAAAGGGGGTGAGGGGAGATAAGAATGAGGTCAATATAAATGGACTAAAAATCGCATGTAATTGTTCTAACAAGATAGAAACAAAGACCACTACAGGAAAAGTTTCTATCTTAAACAGAAATGGAACCCCAGGACATATAGAAAAATACTATATAGTAAAAGATAGAGAAGACTTGGATGGGAAACTTAGGAAGGGGGGAGGGGGGAAACATAGAGGAGGGTAAGGGGTAACCTTTATGAATAATGCTTATCAAATTGCATATATGAAAATTGTCACAACGAAAAGCATGTCAAAATGAATCACATTATGATGTACATTAAAAATTTCTAATTAAAAAAAAAAAAGAGAACTCAAAAGTGGAGCTGCAAAAGGATGTACTTAAATGTCTGGATTATCTTCCCATGAGTTGATACTTTTCTTTTATTTATAGGTTAGAGATAGGGGTGGGGGCCTCTAATTCTTTTTAGTATGAATAGACAGATAAGGTTTCTCTAAAATTATAATATAGATATTAACAGGCTACTGAATATGAGTTAATGTATCTATTAGCAGGAGAAAAAGAAGGATAATTGGATAACTGCACTTACTCTTTTTTATCCCTTCAGGAAAACTGGTTTTTCAGATGTGGTAAAGTTGTTATTTGGCAAGTTTGATTTCTTCTGGTTAAGAGTAATAGCAGCCTGCTGGGCTTTATAGTGCCTGTAATCCCAACTACTTGAGAGGCTGAGGCAGGAGGATCATAGGTTTGAGGCCAAAGGCAGCTTGTGCAACTTAGCAAGACCTTGTCTCTAAAACAAAAAAATAAAAGGTCAACTTACTTCCCCAGTACCTCCCCCCCCACACAGAGTAACAGCAACATATTATGTGGACCAAAATGGATACTTGGATAACACTATTTGTGTACAACTAACAGGTTGCCTAAGAGTTACAGGTAGACAGAAAATGCGAACAGTGGCTGGTTAACTAATTCAAAATGCTGGGTCCAAAAGTGACAGAGAAATAATTATATCTTTTTAGGTGATTTCATGAGTATCTCTAAGCTTTCAACTACCATAGTATATTTCCAAGAGTATCACATACCAGAATACCAAAATTCTAAAAGCTAGGTATTTTTAAAAAACATAAAATATTGTGAAAGTAAGCATCCAAGAAAACATACTTATTGTTCTTTTTTTGTTTTGTTTTTTACTCTTGCATAACATTTCACAAATTTAGCAGCTTAAGACCACATGTATTAGCTCAAAATTCTGTAGGTTGGATGTCTGGCATGGCATGACTTGATTCTTTGCTTAGGGCACTGTAAGGCTGAAATCCAAGTGTCACCAGGGTGAGATTTTAATCTAGAGGCCCTGGGGAAACATTTGCTTCCAAGTTAATTTTTGCTGTTGGCACGATTCAGTTTGCAGCTGTAGGACTCAGCTTCCCATTTTCTTTCTGGCTATCAGGTGGGGCCACTCCTAGCTCACAGAAGTGGCTGGCATTCCTTGGTATGTGACTTTCTCTATTTTTAACCTAGCTATGGTATAAAGAAACTTCATGCTTATAATCTTCTCAGTCTCTGATTTCTAGACTCGGGTTTTAAGAGATCACAGAAGTCAGACCCACCAGGATAATCTTATTTTAAGGGAATGAGAGAACAGAAAGTAGGAAAAGATAGAGATTAAACACTTATTGCTCTTAACTAAATTGGGTATGAAATTTTATACTTGTGAATATAGTTATGTTGTTAGATGCCTTCATGCCACTGAGTTGGTGTCTGACTCATAGCGACCCTACATACAATGGACAAAACACTATTGTCAGTGCTTCAGTGCTATTCATAGGGTTTTCAATGGCTGATTGTTTTTTTGGGAGTGGGTTGCCAGGTCCTTTTCTCAAGCCTACAGCACTTGGTGTTCCCAGATGGTCTCCCATCCAAGTACTAACCACGTCCAACCCTGCTTAGCTTTCAAGATCTGATGGGATCAGACACCACAGTGGCACAGCTGTAGGTGAATACAGTAATAGACCATATTTTTAAAAGGGAGAGAGAATAAATGATATTACAGGGGGGTCAAATTTAAGCATAGTAAAGTTGGGCAGGTAAAGTGGGTTTGAGGGTGTTGGACTCAATCTCCCAATTTTACTTCCCAATCTGATTTGGAAAATCTCATCCAAGCTATCCCTGGTACACTGGTCAAAAGTCTCCCTCACATGTATTCAGCATGGTAACTTCCTGAATATTCTCAGCAGTGCCTCTGGCTCCTTATCCACCCAGACTCTGGAGCTGCAAAAAACTTCAATCAACATGTTTTCTACCACAATTATCAAATACCTACTAGCCAAGGTCAGGTAGACCTCTAGTTCAGAACAGTTCCTCACACTTTGTAGGAACTTAAGCAATGCCTGTTGACTGACTGGAGAAATGTGCCTCCCATGAAGACTGATCGTTCAGTGAATTTTGTACATATTTGAAATTGTACTGTTGCTATAGGTCTTTGTACTCACCAGGAGAACTTTCTCACAAATATTTGCACAACTGTTATTTATGGATTTTGACAACCAATAGGACCAATAGATATGCAACCAATAGGACCAACAGATATGCAACTTTAGAAACATCATGGATCAGATGAAATGTAACAAGCTCATAAATATTTCTCATCCTGAAGATAGCTGATGCAACTCTAAACATCACTAATCCCTAGTTATCTAGCATTTTGTTGTTAACATCTTTATCTTTTAAATTAAAAAAAAATTCAATCTGGAAATCTTTTAAGGATCTCACATACTTTCACATAAACTTTGAAAATATTATGAAAACAAAACTTCCTTCAGACATTTGCCTTTAAGAAATTTTTTTTGAAGTTTTATTAAATATGATTTAAAATGATTCTTAAAAAACAAAAATACCTTCATAAAGGAGGTATTTTTCAAAAAATAGCTTTCACAAAATTAGATAAAGTGAATATTGATTATATGAAAGAGTTACAAACTCAAAAGTGATTCAAACTTTGCCTTTTCTTTTTCAAACAATATCCGTCCTGTTAGTTCATGATCACTTAAATGTAAAAATCCATAATTCAAGACCATTCAAATCATATATCCAAAGAAACAAATGTCTGTGAATGTTAACAGCTGTTTTACGCATAATAGCTTTAAGTTGGGAAAATACCCAAACATCCATCAATGAATGCCAGGATGAACTGTCATAACAATACAATGGAATACTACTCAGCGTACTCATACCACTGATACAACAACATGAATAAATCTCAAAAGCACTGGGCTAAGTGGAAGAAGCTAGATGCTGGCAGTATGTCTACTGAAAATCTTTGAAAAGTCAAAACTATAGTGACAGAAACCAGATCAGTGGCAGCATGGAACAGGAGTAAGGGAGGGGTTTGATTATATAGGAGTACATGAGAAAGTTGTAAGATGATGGAAATGTTCTGGAACACAATTAAAGTAGTATACAAACACATGCATTTGTCAAAACTCACTGAATTGTTTTGTTGTATGTAAATTATACCTCAATGGAAAAGAACCAGAGAAATCTTCTGAAGCTGTTGCATAAGCAATCCCATTTTTAAAAAAGGCAGTTCACTACATAGCTGCAAAAGTTCTTTTCATCTCCATGTTCCATCATTCCCATCTATAGTCTATCCAATGACCTATTTCCTATAATACAATATTGACTTCTTTCCTTCTATTTTTTCTCAGATACTGCTGCTTCAATACAGAATGCCCAGCACTACTGAATGTAGTTCCTAAATAAACAGCTGTTAGTGAATTTCAAAGATAATATTCAGGTATCAGAATTTCTTTGTCCAGCTGTTAGTAGGACTCTGATTTAGGGATTTCTTCAGTTGGGAATTCCATCCAAATTTTGCTCATGTGATATAAAATTTGCATACAAGGAAATATACAAATCTTAAGGGTACATTCACTGAACTTTCAAAATCCCTACACCAGTGTTACCCAAACCCCTATGATAGAGAACATCACCATCATCCCAGAAAGATTCCTTTCCTGTTGAGTTCTACTCCCATTCCCTGGGGGAAGCTGCCATTCTGATTTTTAAAAGACATTATATCTTTGACTTGTAGAATGTCCATTTATTTTTTTTTTAAATTCTATTTCTATGCCTAGATATTATATTCTTTCTTCTTCAAGCATCTTTTTCTTCACTTCATTATACTTAGTTATAGAAAGCACTTTAAAGTCTCTTCTAATATTTGGGTCTTTTTGTATTTGGCCTCTGTTGACTGACTTTTCTTTTGAGAAGAAGATACATACATACATACATACACACATATTGTTTCTATTCACCCTGAGTAATTTTGGGTTGCATTCTGGAAATTATGGATATTACAGTGTAGAAACTCCAGATTCTGGTACATTACTCTGAAGAGTGCTGATATTTTTGTTTTAGCAGGACATTTAGTTGGGTGAGACTGAAGCTATAAGCTCTGTCTCTTGAGTATCACCTCAGTCCCTCCCTCCCCAACTCCCCTTAGCTGAGTTGTCTGCAGTGTACCTTATACTTGTATAGTTTGAGCTCGGGCAGACTTTGGTAGAGTTTACACACAGAATTTGGGCATCTTCATCTCTGGTTCTCTCCTCTCTAGGATCTCATCCCTCACTTTCCAGCAGCAGAGGTTGTCTTAAATGTTATCATCTAGTTTGACAGGCCAGAAAGACCTCAGGTTATCAGAGTTTTATTATGCCATGGGCCCCATTAGTGCTTAAAGTAGGGTGAGACAAGCAAGGGGTCCACGGAACAAAATGTGAAGGGGTTCTTACCCTCAGGTTCATGCAAATATAGAGTCAGTACCTGAGCCTGAGTGCCCCTTAAAATGGGAGGCACCCTGGGTACCTTGTTTGATTTACCATTGAGTCCCAGCACTGGGCCCTGCCATCAATGTAAAAGTAATCTCCAGAATCTGCCTTTAATTCACTGTACATAGGTTTCAGGTGCTTGTCTTTGTACTTTATTCCTCACTTGATGCGCAGTGTCTGATACATAGTAGGAACTCAATCTCTTATGAGGAAAGAAAGGAAGGAATAGCAGTGATACAACTGAGGGAGACAATACATTCTAAAGGAGAATGATTTATGGTAATCCTCTCAGACTGTGGCAACAATTCACATATGAACTAAAAACATTCAATCATTCACTTGTTTTACCCATATAAACATCTGCACCTTAGAAACAGCTAGATGAGTCACTATTTTACTTATAAAATAGATGTTTAATGTTATTAAGATACATCTGAAACTATAATTTTATTTTCTTATTAGTGTAGCCAATGTGGATAGGTCTATAATATTTTAGCCTGCAGCCGTACCACTGTGGCGTCTGATCCCATCAGATCTCAGAAGCTAAGCAGGTTCAGGGGGCCCTGGTTAGTTCTTGGATGGGAGACTGCCTGATAACACTAGGTGCTGTGGGCTTGGGAGACAGACCTAGCAACCCACTCCCCCAAAACAATCAGCCACTGAAAACCCTATGAATAGCAGAGAAGCAATAACAATACTGTTTTGCCTGTTGTATGTAGGGTCCTTATGAATCAGATACTGACTCAACAGCACCTAACAACAATAACGATACTACTTTAAGATAGAGAATTCTTGCTGGGTGGGGTGGTGCATGCCAGTAGTCCTGGCACTCAGGAGGCTGAGGCAGGAGGATTTTAAGTTTGACTCCAGATAGAATTTCAGAGCAACATAGCAAAATCCTATCTAAGAGAAGCAAAGACAACACAAAATAAAGCTACAGAATTCTTAAATGAGATCTGTGCCGATTGGCCAAAGATAAGAGTGTTTGGAGGCCTTAACCACATGTGTTCAGTGAAACAATCTGGAAATGATCCAATTTCTTAACAATAGCATTATAGCATAATGATTACCTGAGATCTTTGGTTATCATCAAAATCTGAATAGGCTACAGAAAAGAAATTACAGCTAGTCTTTTTTTTTTTAATAGTAAAAGCTGAGCAAAGAGAAAAGGATGAAAACTGTCATGTTGTTCATTTGACATATAATAGAATTAGACAGTTGTTTGCTTTCTAGAGCATGAATGCCCATTTAAAAAATGAGATAATATAGATTAGAATAGCATGAAAGATTGTTTGAAGAGACATAGATCAAAAATATTTGTTTAGTACAATGTCAAATTAAAGAGTCACAGTTTTCTACCTACCAAGAATTCTAAGATTATATCAGACATAGAACCAAGAAATTTCTTGAGGTATGTTGTGTTGTTGTTATGTGTCATCAAGTCATGTCCAACTCACAGTAACCCTCATAGGATTTTCAATGGCTGGTTGTTTCAGGGTTGCTTTGGGAGTGCATTTTGAGGATAGATAAAAGCATATTATTATTTTAAGAAAAATAACTTAAGAGTGAATCTTTAAGTATTTACCTTCTGGGAAATTTCCCTCTAGAATTTCCCTCTAGAAATATTCTCAGTTATATTTAGTTTCTTAACACATCTGCAGTATAACAGCACAATGTGCTTGTTTTTCACTGATAAAAAGATTGATTAAAAACCTTACACAGCACCTTGATGTAACTGACTCATAGTTTTATTATTAGTGGTAGGTACACAGAGAAGGAATACATTGGTTTCCTACAGGAAATACTAGAGAGATTTGAAATCTAGGTCACATAACAGAGTGTTGCTATACATGAAACACTCAAAGCATCTCCACCATTTTTTCTTTTTCTTTTTGTTTTAGCGGGGAGGGCTTATGACTCAAATAAGAAAACAATGTTTAAACAACATTTAACAATTATCTGCTTTGTAATTATATTTGGTTAACTTACATGACAATTAGTAACAAGTACAATTATCCTTTTTGACTGTTTTATAGTCTTAACATGTTAACAGTCATGTACAAGGAAGTTTACAGTCAGTGTGGACTAAGTATAACCACTAGACAAAAAGCTAGATAATAAGTTGTACTTCTGTGAAAACTTTTACCTGGAAATCTCAAAACTGTTTTGAATACCAGTGAAGTGAAAAACACAAACCTTCAATATGTAATATTCAAGAAACTCATCTAACTCACAAAGACTGCAATAGACTGAGAATTATGGGCTGGAAAACAATATACCAAGCAGGGGGTAAACAAAAAAAAGCAGGTGTTACAATTATAATATCAGATAGATTAAATTTCAATCCAAAACTAATTAGAAGAGACAAAGAAGGACACTACATTTTAGTAAAAGGAACAATCAATCAGGAACCAATAATGATCCTAGATATTTATGCCCCAGACACTGGGGCATCTAGCTATATAAGACAAACTTTACGGAATATAAAGAACTTTATTGGACCGGACACAATAATAATGGGAGACTTCAATACCACACTTTTGTCAAGAGACAGGTTATCAAAATGAAAAATCAACAGAGAAACGTCGAATCTAATCTCCACCCTAAACCAGTTGGATCTCACAGATATATACAGAATATTTCATCTACATGATGAGGAATACATATTCCTCTCAGCTCGACATGGAATGTTTTCTAAGATAGATCATATGTTAGTCCATAAGAATTCCCTCAACAAATACAAACAAGTGGAAATTATCCCTTGTTCCTTATCAGATCACAGTGGAATAAGATTGGAGCTCAAGAGCAAGAATAATTCTGGAAATTTTACAAACTCATAGAGACTAAATAATATACTGTTGAATGACTAATGGGTTGTTGATGAAATCAAAATAGAATTTAAAAAATTCCTGCAATCAAATGATGATGAAAACACTTCCTCCCAAAACATATGGGATACAGCAAAGGCACATTTAAGAGGGAAGTTTATAGCATTAAGTGTCTTCATTAATAAGGTAAAGAAGAGCCAAATAAATGACCTAATGGTGCACCTGAAGACACTAGAAATCCAACAACAAATCAATCCTAAAAGGAGCATCCAAAAAGAAATTATGAAAATAAAGGGAGAAATATCTCAATTAGAATCTAAAAAGATGATTCAAATAATTAATAAGACGAAGAGCTGGTTCTTTGAAAAGATTAATAAAATAGACACTACTCTGGCCAATCTCATCAAAAAGGAAAAGGAAAAAACTAACATAATAAGGATTACAAAGGAAAATGGGTCCATAACAACTGACTACAATGAAATACAGAAAATCATCAGGGATTACTATGAGAGATTGTATTCCCCAAAATATGAAAATACAGAAGAAATGGATAAATTTATTAACACATGAGTTACCAAAGCTAACCCCAGAAGACATAAGTGACTAAACAAACCCATTACATATACAGAAATAGAAAAGGTAATAAAAAGTCTCCCAACAAAGAAGAGTCCTGGTCCTGATGGGTTCACAGAATTTTACCAAACTTTCAAAGAAGATATAATACCTGTCTTCCTCAAATTATTCCAAAAACTAGAAAAGGAGGAAACACTCCTAAGTTAATTCTACAAAGCTACCATCACCATGATACCTAAGCCAGGAAAAGATTCATCTAAGACAGAGAATTATAGACCCATCTCCCTTATGAAAATAGATGTGAAAATCTTTAACAAAATCCTGGCAAACCGAATCCAGCAACATATTAAAAAGATTATTCACCATGACCAAGTGGGATTTATTCTACAGATGCAACACTGGTTCAACATATGGGAATCAACTAATGCAATCCAACATATCAAGAAACTGGCAAACAAAAACCATGTGATCATCTCAATTGATGCTGAAAAGGCCTTCAACAAAGTGCAACACCTTTTCATGGTAAAAACCCTGGAGAAGATAGGTGTAAAAGGCAAATACTTTAACATCATAAAAGTCATCTATGACAAACACACAGCCAAAATTATATTAAATGGAGAAAAACTGAAACCATTTCTTCTTAGATCCAGAACAAGGCAAGGATGTCCTCTCTCTCCTATTTAACATAGTAATTGAAGTCCTTGCCAGGGCAATCAGACAAGAGAAAGAAATCAAAGGGATACAGATTGTCAATGAAGAGTTCAAATTATCCTTATTTGCAGATGATATGATTCTATATCTAAAAGACCCCAAAACCTCATCTAGAAAACTTTTAGATCTAATCAACTCCTTTAGCAAAGTGGCAGGATATAAAATCAACACACAAAAATCAATAGCTTTTCTTTACACCAAGTGTAAACAGGAAGAGAAGGAAATTACAGAAAAAACACCTTTCACGATAGCCCACCAGAAAATTAAGTACCTTGGAATCAATCTAACCAAAGACCCTTCAGATCTCTATAAGGAAAATTTCAAAACATTAAAGAAAGAAATAGCAGAGGACACTAAAAGGTGGAAGGACCTTCCCTCCTCCTGGATAGGGAGAATCAATATAGTAAAAATGGCTATCCTACCAAAAGCAGTTTATAGATTTAACACAATCCCCATTAAAATTCCACTGACTGACTTTAAAGAAATAGGAAAAAAGATACAAAAATTCCTATGGAATAACAAAAGAACATATATAGCCAAAACACTCTTAATCTGCAAAACTAATGCAGGTGGAATCACAATCCCTGACATCAAGTTATACTATAGGGTAGTGGTAGCAAGAACAGCTTGGTACTGGCACAAAAATAGGCCTGAAGAACTGTGGAACAGAAGATCCAGAAATACATCAACACAACTATAGCCACCTAATTTTTGACAAAAGAGCAAAGCAAGTAAACTGGAAAAAGGATAGCCTTTTCAATACATGGTGCTGGGAAATATGGACATCCACTTGCAGAAAAATGAAAATTGACCCTCATCTCTCAGTATGCACAAGAGTTAACTCAAAATGTATAAAAGGCCTCAACATAAAACCAGAAACTTTAAAACTAATTGAAGACAAGATAGGTAATACACTCCAACATATAGGCATAGGAACATATTTCCTTAATAGGATTCCAATTGCTCAAGAAATTGCAACAAGAATAGGTAAATGGGATTACATGAAATTAAAAACCTTTTGTACAGCAAAGGAAACAATTAAGGTACAATTACAGCGTCAAGGAAATCCCCACTGAAAGGGAAAAAATTTTCACATACTCTACATCAGCAAAGGTCTCATTAGCATTTATAAAGAACTTAAGAAAAAATACCCAAGAAAACAACCCAATACACAATTGGGCAAAGGAACTGAATAGACAGTTCTCAAATGAAGAGGTCCATAAAGCCATGAAACACATGAAAAAATGCTCAATATCCCTAGCCATTAGGGAAATGCAAATTAAAATAACTCTGAGATTTCACCTTACACCAGTAAAAATGGCCAAGATCAATAAAACAAATAACAAGAAGTGCTGGCGAGGTTGTAGAGACAAGGGAACACTCTTACAGTTGCTGGTGGAGCTATAAATTGGTCCAACCACTGTGGAAATTAATATGGAGGTATATTAAAAAACTAAAAATAGATCTACCATATGACCCAGCTATAACACTACTGGGAATTTACCCAAAGGGAGATGTGTCATCATACCACAGAGACACCTGCATCTCCATGTTCAATGTAGCACTTTTCACAATAACAAGGATATGAAATCAACCAAGGTGCCCATCAGTGGAAGAATGGATAAAAATACTATGGTACATATACACAGTTGAATACTACTCAGCAATCAAAAAAATTGAAATAATTCCATTTGCAACAACATGGATGGAATTAGAGAAAATTATTTTAAGTAAATGAACACAAGCTCAGAAAGAGAAATACCACTTGTTCTCACTCATATGTGGGAGCTGAATCAAAATTATAAGAAGGAAAAAATCCTATGCAGAGGTCAGACATAATAAAAAAAAGCCAAGAATGGTATTATTATAGATGGTCTAGTAAATTCATGTAGTAGTTCTGACAATATAAAAACAAAGTTCACTACGGAAAAAGTTGCTATCTTAAACAGAACTGGAACCCAAGGATATATAGAAAAATATTACCATAAAAAGACAAGCAAATGGAGGAGAAGTCTTTGGTGGGGGTGGGACAGGGGAGGAAGCGCACAAGACGGTAAGGGGGATCTTATATGTATAATGTACAACAAAATGCATATATGGAAATGTCATAATGAAAAGCATGTCCGAATGAATCACATTAAGGTGTACATTAAAAATTTCCAATAAAGAAAATACCAATGAAGTGTATGTCAAATGGACATGTCACATGGCAAGGCAGCAGCTAAACAGAAAAAAGCACATTCCAACAGGTTTGTTTGCTTTCATGGCTTTCTGCATGTGATGTTATGGTAAACACATATTTGCATGCTGTGAATTAGGCAGTAGTCGTCTTGAGAAATAACGCCAACTCCAACAAAATACTTTAACAATTAAATATTTAAGCTGTACTCCAGAATGCAAACATGCTCGATAGCAATTTTCTGAGTGCATTTATCAGGTCTTTGGGAAATGGCAATATTTCCTTTGAACACTTAAAAGTGTTTTTATAAATGTGTATGGGTTTAACTCAGTTGGCAGAGTACTGCTCTGCATTCTCTAAGGCCCTCAGTTTGATCCCCAGCACTACAAAAATGGGAGAGGACGTGGCAATCCACTCCTGGAACAATCCCGAAACAATCAGCCATTGAAAGTCCTCTGAGAGTTGCTACAGTCCGACCTAATAACAACAACATGCTTCATTAAACTCTTAGCTCCTGAGATGTAAGTAGCTTAGATATTTTAGTAGACATACAAACAAAGCATCATTCCCTGGAGTTTGTACTTTACATCTATATTAGATTACTAAGACTAACCTAATAACAACACCAAACTCAAATAGGAGACCTAAACCGTTACCAACAATTCAGAAAAGAATTGAAGGAGAACAAAGACTTCTTCTGTGATTTCCCACTATGGTTAAGTCCAGCACATGAATCTTGTTTGATTAGTCAAATTTAGTCCAGACTGGAATCTTGATTATGAATTTCAAAACTAATCTTAAGTGCTTCAGGATGACAACTTTATTATCACAAATATTGCCATATTATTCAAGTCCGCTTTTCTTTGCAAATGCCCAATCCTACACTTCAGGGTCACTACTGGCAAGATTCTGCTGAGGAATTATTATTTTAAACTTTGATTCGGCTAGAGATTCAAGTATGTTAGTAAACAGGTTATTTTGTGTCATTGCATTTTGTGAAAGAGAAAAACTAGTTTCTACTACAAAAAATGAAAGTGAAAGTATAGTTAAAAATTCAGAAAATGCATAAATAAAATCAGCACTTTTATTTGAAAAGCAGTATATAAGTAGTTATTTAAAAAGAAAACTTCAAAATGATGAGAGGCAGGATGTCACACACATCACTTTTTGCTTAGTCAACTCTGAAGAAATGAGATCGTGCAAAGAACTATAAAACTGATTGGATTAGGAATGTGCAAACTTTTTGTTCTTCAATAGTAAGCCACATTTCATATTAGTATCTCTTCCTTATCTTCAGACTACAAAAAGAGCTAGGTGGTTTAAGAATTATGTTCAATGTATTGCATTTATATTTTTAAAAAGGGTCAATGTGTTTCCTAAGGAAGTCTTTAAAGGCTGATTTATTGCAAGATACTTAGAAAAACCTGCAGTAGTCTGTTTCCTTAAGTTAATGTCAATTCACCAGCTACCTAAGTTTTTTAAAATAAAAAGTCTCCAGCCTACAGTTTATAAATATACTTCACAGAAGTTTATCAGTATCTTATCAATACATTTAATACAGATGGGTCCAACTTTAGATAACAACTTACATTATGGTACTAGAATAGAAAGAGATTTTCAGTAAAGGCTCTAGTTAACAGAATACTTTGTAAGTACATTTATTTCTTTTTTCTGAGTCACAAATCAGGAGAGGAACAGAGAGGGTGCCAAAAATACTACAAATCAAGGTTGGTTCTGGGAAAAATGGGAATAGCATTGTCATACCCAAAGGCCCATTGTGTTTGATGGGGAGAACTCGGCTTATTTTTGTTTTCAATTATGAAATCTTTTATGGCTACATTCTGCATTAATGCTACTTGGCCAATTCTTTTAATGAGAAGGGTAACAAGACCTTTTTGTCTTAATCTCTCCTTTACTTAAAGGTGGTGTTGTTAGGTTGCCATCAAGTCACTGTACTTTAAATCTTAAGCCTTTCCTGAATAAGCAAAAGAAGAAATTATTCTCCCTTGGGATCTCTAGTACTCTATCACATTTATCCTGGTCTTAGAAACATTTCCATCACCATAGTCTGCATATAGCATACACAGTGGCAGTATGGTACTCTTCCAGACATATAACTGTGAACGGCCCATCTAGTCATTTGATTATCATTATATGGCTCATGGCTTTTAAGGATAATAATTCTGATATAGACCGTCAGATGCTTAAATTAGTTTATTATCCTTTTTTTTAATCTTAGTACAGATCCAGGGCATATCTTGACTTTGATGGGAAGGCACAGGGCAATGCAACTTTGAGGCCATCACAGACAAATATCATCCTCAACTTGATTTGCACTTTTTCCTGTTAGATCAGTTTCCAAGAGTAAAAGGGGCTCCTGAACTAGATTACATTTTTAAATTAGATTTGTTTATAATCATTTAAAATTTTAATTTAAAATTAAGAAGGATGGCAGAACTGTAGAACATCAGGAAAATGACAAAAGTAACAAAGGAAATGAGAAACCTTCCAGATGAGTGCCAGTTAGGGCAAAAAGATAGAGCAATTAAGTTTGGAATAGTGGAAAGAGGATAGGATCAACTCTGTTTTCTATACTGGATATTAGAGCACATAAGCTGCCAAAGGAATTAGTTCTTTCTCCATCTTACAAGTGAGAAAACCGAGGTACAGAGAAATTAAGATGTTGTGCCTAAGAGACAGAGAGAGAAAGAATTTAAACACAGGCAATCTGGGACTTGAGCCTATACTCTTAGTCATTATACTTCTTCCATTCTACAAACATTAACAAGCCCCATAAATGTGTTTAAAACAGAAAAAATTATGGAAAGTAATTACGCTAAGATGTAAACAAAAATGCCATTTAGTAGTGGATTGTGAGCAATTTTCCTGCTTATTCATTCTTTTCAAACTTTTCTAAAATAACAGAAATAAAGTTTAACACCATTTTTATGTCAGCAGAAAATGAAATAAAAATATTGCTGGACTAGCTAACATTTTCCCTCTTAGCACTTCTCAATTTAGAAGAACTATGCCAACAGTTAAATGACAATTTATTGACAGTTCTCAGAGCATATCTCACTAGAAAGTCACAGAAATCTGGACATAGGCAAGAATTTGTCCAAATTCAGTAGCTTTTAACATATGTTATAGGAGCTGTATAGATTCAGATGAATTTTCTAAAACTTTTTTCTTTTATTGTGCAATTTTAAGATGTACAACACCATGTTTTGATATATATGTGCATAGTGAAATTAACAACATCCATCACCTCTGTGGTTACTCTGTGTGTGTGAGCGTGTGTGCATGAACACATGGGTGAATGGTTGAATGGTAGGAACACCTAAAATCTACTCTTAGCAAATTTTTAACATACAACATTCCATATTTTTTCTTAATTTTTTTTTTCAGTACTGGGGAATTGAACCCAGGGCTCCACACATACTTTTTGCAAGTGCTCAACCACTGAACCATACTCTCAGCCCATGTTTTATTTTGTATTCTGAAACAGGGTCTCACTAAGTCGTGTAGGCTGCTTCTCATCTTGAACTAGCAATCCTCCTGCCTCTGCCTCCAGAGTTGCTGGGATTAAAGGTGTGTGCCACCATGCCCAGCTTTTGTCTTAATTCTTTACCACTCAGATTAGAGTTACATGACTGATACTTACAAAAGAGGTCCTAAGAGATACTGAAATGTCTTATGAATCATAGAAAAAAGACATTCAAAACAGCATTTGAGTGAAATGTGTTTCTGCCCTTACCAATATACTCAAACTTTTCTCTTTCAGGTCACAAATGCTTACAGTCACAGTCAGCCTCTTTCTCACTTATTCTCTTGTTCAGGGCATTTAGCACTGCTAATCATTCCTTTGAAATAGTCTCTTCCTTGGTATCCTTCTCCATCTAAAATCTACTCTTCATTTAGTCTAATCAGTCTTAACTGCTCCCCTGCTGGCCCCTCTTTCTCCTCTGAGCTGTCACAAAGGACTTTTCCTTCTGTTATATCCTGTCTCTGCAATGTTAGGCTTCAACTGTTAAAATGACATGAATACATCTCTCATCTCCAAATAGGTTCTGAATCCTGACCTCTCTCCCAACCTCCCTCTAGTTGTCTATCAGCATCTCAGTGTCTAATATGGAACTCATCTTTCTTTCCCAGATCTGCCTTTGCTTTTGAATTCCTGGAATTTTTTTTTTTCTGGTACTGAGGGATTGAACACAGGGCCTTGCACATACTTTTTGCAAGTGCTCTACTACTGGGATGCACCCCCAGCACATTTTTTATTTTATTTTTTTGAATCAGAGTCTGGCTAAATTACATAGGCTGCCTCTAGCCTTGAACTCACAGTCTGACTGCCTCCACTTCCTGAGTTCCTGGGGTTAAAGGTGTGTGCCATCCCTGGCTAGAGGTCCTGGATTTTTAATTGTTCTGCCAGTCTCCAGGAATCCAGGCTCAAAGATCCAGACTTGCTTTTTCTCTTCTTTCTTGTTTCTGTTGTCAATTGTCATTTAGGTCTACACAGTCCACTTCTATGATGTTACAGATTTAGTTATTCAATTAGTCCTTATTGAGGGGCTACTATAGTACATTCTGGGACTATGTTGTTATTGTTGTTGCTTTTAATTGCTGTCAAGTTGGGTCTGACTCATGGCGACCCTATATACAACAGAATGAAAGATTCCTCACACTGTGCCATGCCTGGCACTATGTGAGTGCTTCTCTGCTATTCATAGAGTTTTCAATGGCTGACTGTTTCATGATTGTTTCAAGAGTGGGTTGCCAGGTTATTCTCCCTTTTTTATGGTGCTGGGGATCGAACCTGGGAACTCAGAGTACAAAGTGGCACTCTACCAACTGAGCTAAACCCCAACCCCTCTGGGACAATAGTGGTGGTAGGAGCTTATATGTGATGTGGAAGACATACTAGCAGGTGGAAAGTAAGTTCTATTACAAAAGCAAATGAAAGCAGAGGATCAGGAATGACTGATAGTTATGATGGGGCTGATCGGGAAAAGGCTGTCTCAGAAGGTGACAGTGGAGCAGAGTCCTGAATGAAATGAAACAATGAGTCTTGTGAAAGTCTGAAGGAGCACTATTCCAGGCAAGTGGAATAGCCAATGCAGTGGACCTAGGGTGGGAAAAAGTTTGGCATGTTTGCAGAATGACAGAAAGATTATTGTGGCTGATGTCCAGTCAAGAGGAGAAGAGTGGGAGATAAAGACTTATGGTAGCTAGTTAGGGCCCCAAACAAAGCAGTTTGTGAAGTCTTTTTGTGTAGTTTATATCTTATTCTGAGTGGAACAGGAAGTGATTGGAGAGTTTTGATTTAGGCAGTGTTGTGGTCTGCTTTATATGCTAATGTCTGTTTGTGCTAATAACTGTAAGGGAGAGGCCTGGAGCAGAGAGACCAGTTAATTGGCTTCTGTGCCATTTTCCTTCGTCTTGACGCTAGTGTAGTTTAAGTATGTACTATGTGCATCCACACTAGAGTTAAATCTTGCCTGTTCACATTGCTGCTTCCTTTCCTTCGCCTTGCACCCTAGTGCGAACCCAACAAAACATCTTGAAGCACAGCTAAGATCACACTTGTTCCTTGCTCAAAGAGCATTAATAGCTGCTTATCATCTGTTAAAAAATCCACAGAACACTTTGCCAGGTGTTTAAGATGGTGCAGGACTCACTCCTGCCTTATTTTCCATTACTTCTTTTTATATCATTTATACTCTAGGCAAGAGCATGTAAAATAGTAGTGTACAAGCCAAATCTGGCCTGTCACCTATTTTTATAAATGCAGTTTTATTGGGACACAGCCATACCCATTTCTACTTGTTACCTGTGGCTGTTTTCATGCTACAATGGCAGAGCTGAGTAGTTGGAGCAGAGACAATATGACAACAAAGCCTAAAATATTTACTTATCTGGTATTTTACAGAAAAAAGTTTGCCAAACCCAGCTCTAGGTAAACTGGAATTTTTCTAATCATATGTGATTTTCTAATCATATCTAATTAGATAATCATGTATCTAATCACACATACATATATATATATATATATACACACACAGATATATACACACACACACATATATATATACACATACACACATACACACACACATATATATATGTATAGTTGTTGTCGTTAGGTGCCGTCGAGTCAGTATTCGACTCATAGTGACCCTACATATGACAGGCCAAACACTACTGTCAATGCTTCTCTGCTCTTCATAGGGTTTTCAACAGCAGATTGATTTTTGGGAGTGGGTTGCCAGGTCTGTCTCCCAAGCCTACAGCACCTAGTGTTCCCAGGCAGTCTCCCATCCAAGTACTAACCAGGCCCGACCCTGCTTAGCTTCCGAGATCTGACGGGACCAGATGCCACAGGGCTACGGGATCAGATGCCACAGGGTACTCCTCCTCCCAACCTGCAAGGTCCATCATTTCCCTCTGAGGCCATCCACCCTCTCTATGGTAGGAAGAATAATAGCCCTGAAAATTATCCACATTGTAATCTGCAGAACCCATGACTGTGTCATGCTACATGGCAAGAGAGGATTAAGGCTGCTAGTCAACTGACTTTAAAACAGATTATCCATGTTGGCTCAGTAAAATTACAAATGTCCTTAAAAGTGGACAGTGGATGTAAAAGAGCCAGTGTCAGAAGGAAGTGATGTGAGAAAAGTTTTACTAGCCATTGCTAGCTTTCAAAATAGAAAGACCATGAAGCCAAAAAATGTGGGCAGCCTATAGAATCTAGGAGAGCCAAAACAAATAAACAACAAAACAAAAGCAAAATCAAAACAAAAGAACCAGAGCCTTTCCTAGAGCCTCCACAGGAGCATGCAGCTTTGCTGACACCTTGATTTTAGTCCAGTGAGATCCTCAATGATTGATGCATGAACTTCTTATTAATGCTCTTTGAGCAAGGAACAAGTCCCGAGTCCAGTGGACTTCTGACTTCCAGAACTATAAGATAATACATTTGCATTGTTTTAAGATGCTAAGTTTGTAGTAATTTGTTATAGCACCAATAGAAAACTAATGGACTATCCTTTTAAACTCCGTAGCCATCTGATAACCCTTCTTGGGCCTACCATGTTAACTTTTTTTTTTTTTTTTCGGTACTGGGGGTTGAACCCAGGGCCTCACGCTTGCATGCTCTGCAAGTGCTGGACCACTGAGCTGCACCCTCAGCCCATTTTTTTTTACTTTTTGAGACAAGGTCTCACTAAGTTACGCAGATTGCCTCTGGTCTTGAACTTGCAATCCTCCTGCTTCCGCATCCCAAGCCACTGGGATTACAGATATGTGCCACCGCGCCCGGCTACCATGTTAACTTTGTATTATATTCATACACAAATTTTTGATTCTGTCTGTAAATGGCAAGCTCCTTGAGGGCAGGGTGTATATCTTTGTATCTGTCATAATGATAATTGCCTTGTATATATCAAGAAATTAATAAATATTACTACTACTAATAATGAGTGTTTGAAAATTTGGAATGCTTAACATGGCATACATACTAAGGACACACAGTCGGAATAGTCACATAACCTGAGCACCTCATTCTTAAACAAATCAGGAGAAGTGAAAGTTTATTTTTAAAAGATATATCTTAAAAACTTGTGCAATTAAAAAAATTAACAATATTCTTAGGCAGTACACATGGTCAATGAGCAGTTGTTAGTTTACTTTTTAACAGTGAATGTTTCAAATCAACCAATTTGATTTCCTGATCCATAAATCCTGACATTGTGAGTTGAAATACTTTGATTTCTGTTAGTTTAGGTTAAAACAATACAGTGATTCTGAAAGGGACAGTAAAACCAACAGAAACATATTTTTGTCAGTTTTCTACCTACAGATTATATGAATGAGGCCAAATTTGGGGGGCATTTTGTTATCAAGGCAATTATTAATGAATTAAAGAAAATATAAAGAATTCACAAATTTCTAGAAATGAGTCATAATGTATCAGGTACTCAATGTGTCAGATAGAAATGAATAATGCTAAAATTTTGTTTCTACTAGGGGTCTAAAAAGAAGGAAGCTGAAAACTAAAATGAATAAAAGATAAAGGCATTTAAATTATTGTCAGATTATAAAGGGTTTGTACTTTTATGTGATGTGAAGAAAGAACAGAGAGAACAAATGAGTCCATTATGTCACTATCATTTGGAATCAGACAATTAAGTTTGGGCATTTACTAACTCTGAAACAGTATTTCTCATACAAAACTCAACACAATTCTACAGACTGGGAAAAAATAAAGAAAACTGTGAAATAATCAGAATTCATATTAGGTTTTTAAGGTTCCTTTTGTCTACAAAGAGCAGATCACTCATTTCTGTACTCTCCCAGTTCATTCATTGCTTCTTTGTACAAATAAACATAGGGCTGGCTTTTTCCTTTCTCAGATTCTCCCATGTAAGCACTGGCCAGACCTAATCCTGTTTAGCTTCCAAGACAGGGCACATTCAGGGTGGTTAGACAGTACACTCCTTCCCAAAATTTTAAGAAGAAAATGCACCGTAGTAGGGAAGTATGACTTTCCTCCTTTCCTATTGAATTTATGGGTGAGATAACTTAATAAGGAGTTCATGCATCAATCTTTGAGCATCAACTATGTGTCAAATGCCATGACAGGTACTGGGAAGGCTGAGCTGACTGAGACAATCTCACATAGTGAGGAGGAGCTAAGAATATTCTCTTAGATTCATGACAGCATTTTTAATATAACAGAGACGCCTGTTTCTAGAGGCTGGCATCTTAACTAAACCTGGAAAGAAGTATCCTTCTAATTCTCTCAGACTTCCTTTGATTAAGATAGAAAAGTCAAGGAGGTGGGAAGAATTTTTTAACTCATGAAGAGTCTGAAGATTGACTCAAAGCTCTAAGAGTATAATTTGTATCTCTTATTTCAATATAAGAGTTTTTTTTTATTCCCTAGAAAAGTCTATGTTTGCTTCTACAAAGGTCATTTTCCCACTGGGAAGACGGAAACAAATGACAGTAAGTTAGTCTGTTAATTTTATATTGTTTTATAATCAACTACTACAAACACAGCAGCTTAACACAGTCCATACACATCATCTCCCAGTCTCAGTGGGTTAGGAGTCTGAGTGTGGTTTAGGAATCCTTTGCTTAGGATCTCCCAAGTCTGTGTGGGGAGCAAGGCTGTGGCCTCATCTGAAACCTGACTGGGAAGAACTAAGGGCTTTAGCCAGAGACTGCCCTGGGCTCCTTGCCATGTGGGTCTCCCAACACACCAGGTCACTTCTCTGAAGCTAGCAAGGAGTAAGACACCAGCAAAATGGGTACTAAAATATGCAGTGTATCCGGTATATTCTGTCACCTTGGCTGCATTCAACTGGTTACAAGTAAAGCACAGGTCCTGAATATACCCCAGAGAAGGGGATCACTCAAGGCCATTAACGCAGGAGCAGGGATCATGGGGACCACTCAAAGATTCCATCCAACACATTACTTAGACTCTCTGCCCTCTATATACTTTAACATTCCTGCTTCAAGTATATCTCTTCTCATCTTTATATTTTTTTTCAATAGGTTAAATTAATAGTTAATTCTAGCTTTAACTTTCTTGACACTATTCTTTAGCCTTTTTTTAGTTCTAGGTTGTTTGCCTATCTTTTGTGCTTTGGCTTAACATCTGTGTTCATCACAGAGCGTTGTAAAGTTGGGCAATGTGATGCATGTGTGTGATTCCGGCAACTGGGGAGGCCGACTGAGGCAGGAGGATCACAGGTTTGAGGTCAGAGGCAGCTTGAGCAGTTTACTGAGACCTTGTCTTAAAATATATATAAAAAAAATGGGGGCGGGGCGCTGAGGGTACAGCTCAGAGGCAGAGCACTTGCCTACTATGCATAAGACCCTGGGTTCAATCCCTGAGTATTCTACCTTTTTTTCTTCCACCCCTTTCTCTTTCTCCCCTCCCTTCCTGCCCCCCTCCCTCCTTTCCTTCCTTCCTTCCTTTCTTCACTTTCTCCCTCCCTTCCTTCCCTTGTTTCTTCTTTTCTCTTTCTCTTTCTCCCCCCCCCCTTTCATTCTCTCTCTTCCCTTCCTTTCCTTTCCTTTCTTTCAAACGCTCTATCACTGAGCTACACCCTCAGCCCAGTTTTAACATTATTTTGAGACAGGGTCTCGATAAGTTACACAGGCTGCCTCTAGGCTGCAACTTGCAATCCTTCTGCTTCAGCATCCTGAGTTGCTGGGATTATAGGCATGTGCCACTGGGCCTGGCTACCTTTTCTTTTTTATTGAGACCATAAGTAACAACAGCTTGTCATGCACTAGTTAAAAGATCTATTTTGAAAAAGCATCATGCATATTATTTTCAGGTTTGGTTTGTTGAAGTCCACGCTTACTATTTGGCTTTGTTTTCTTTCTTTTTTCATCTCTAATGCTCATTTCAGTGCATCATCTTTACTTCATATTCATGGTTTTCTACACAGGAAACTTTGCCTGGGGTCTTTCTTACTCCTCCTCTATCAGGTCTGTCACTCTGAGAAACAGTGTGACCTTTCATAGAAATATTTTAGTCAAAAACGTCCTGGCAGATGGTGTGTGGTTTCCACTTAGGGACTATATACACTAAAGAGAAGAGTTGATATTGTTCTTCCTCGAAGTTTTACCACTTAATCCTCAACATCAGCAGAGCTAGCCTCTCTTCTTAGTGCCTCATACATAGGTAATCTACAAATATTTGGGGAAGAATTGACTATTTGATATCCATTTATATGTACAAGTGGGTATTCTTAGACATTGGTACATAAGAATGGGTATTTCTATACAGATTTTAGAAGTGAAAGTGAAAGGTCAAAGAAAATATACATTTAGATTGCTAGTGATGCAGCCAGACTGCTTTCTAAAATGGTTGAATCAAATATACATCCATCAGCAGTGTGTGAAGTGTGCCTCTGTCTTCACGCATTTGCTAACACTACATACTGGCAATAGTTGTTAGTATAAGACGTTCTAGTGAATAAAAATGCTGCTTCATTGTATTAGTTCATTCCTAAATAAATGAAGTTAAATCAAATGCATTAAACATTTATATATCAAAGATTAAACATATTTATTAAGTAGATATTAATCCTAACTCTGAAATGTGAGCATGTGTAAACACCTACTATGTATCTAGCACTGTTCCTGGTAGTTCTTAATTATGTGGAACAAGATATTCAAAATTCCTGTTTTCAAGGAGTTCATATTTTAATAAAGGAGACAGACAATAAACAAGTAAACAAAAAAACAACGTGAAGTGCTAAGAAGAGAACATAATAGGGGATGCAATAGTATCAGGAGAGAAGCCCAACTTTAATTAGGTGTTAGGGAAAGGCCTTTCTGAAAGTAGACAACTGGGCCAAGGACTCAATGGTACAATGAACACGAGCTCCCAGTTGTACTGTCCTCTTGACTTTCTCAAGCGCATCATCCAGGCTCCTGTCTCGGGGCCTTTCCATTTAACACTCCTGCTGTCTGGAATGTCCTGCCTCTAGATATCATATGTCTTACTCCTCCCTCAAACTCATGAAATGCCTGTGAAAGTCTACTTTTGGGATTTGCAGAGAACTGTGACTACCTAGACCCTGTTCTCGGACAATTTCCATGTACATGTCTTCTGTGTAAGTTCAGCAAGGCATCCCTCTCATATAGTAGGCTGTGAAATATCTCTGGAGACTCTTGAGGCTACCCACATGATAGATACAAATTTCTTTATTATATCAACTTTTGTACTCATGAAATAAGTTCAAGTTTTTCCCCAGTATGGGGGGTTGCACATGCTAGCCTTGCCCATGGTATGCAAGTGCTCTACCACAGAGCTGTATCTCCAGCCCCTTTGCTATTTTTATTTTGAGACGGGGTCTTACTAAATTGCACAGGCTGCCTCTGACCTTGATCTCATGCTCCTACTGCCTCAGCTTCCTGAGTCACTGTGATTACAGATGGGAGCCATGGTGCCCAGCTGAGTTAGATATGTCTTATATCTGATTAAAAATGGCTGAAGCTTCTTGAGCCAGTAGTCCTTTGCTTTATCTTCAGTATTTGTAAGTCATGAAAATTAGATGAGGTATATTTTGTTCAGTGATCCTAATTTTAAAAAACCTTCTAAAACATAATCTTACATTTACAGAGGGTTTTACATCTTGCAAAGCATTTTAATACCAGGCTATGTAATCCTTGAGACAACATTATGTAGACTGTATCCCCTCTCTGGAAGCCCATACTCAGAAAGGTCATCATGTTCTCCAACACTTAGGTGCCATAAATTGTAAGATACCATATGATTTCATATACTTCTAAAGACAAAAAATGCTAATTCAGTTGTGATATAATGTCTTAATTACGCTCCAGTAACACTCAATTTATCAGGAATTTTAGACTTAGAACATTGTCTTTTCTAAGTTTGTGGCTTAAGTAAATCATTTAAGTTCTCTTTTCAGCCTTTCTTTTTTCATATCTTTTAAATTAGAAATAATGTCTATCACACAGGGTTACTATGAGGTCCTATTAATGTAAAATAGCAGTTTTAAACTGCAAAACTGCAAAAAACCTATGTGATACTATTTTTAAAGATGCTATCTGTAATATTAATATTAATATTGTTGAAGGCAGGAAGTGATTTTCTGGATCTAAATTGAACTATTTGATCATATTCAATAATTATGAAAGCTGTTACTGCACATTTTAATTCAGCTGCCTTTTAATGAGATGAGTTGTTAATACTTTGTCTTCACATGAACTCTGGAGTCCATCTATTGCATTAGCTCACAAGAATGCCTTTGGTGGGTGTTGTGGCACATGCCTGTAATCCTAGCTACTTGGGAAGCTGAGGCAGGAAAGTTTAAGACCAAAGGCAGCCCACACAATTTTTCAAGACTCTGTCTCAAAATAAAAAATGAAAAATAAAAGGGAAGAAGAAGAAGGAGAAGAGGAGGAGAAGAAGGAGGAGGAGGGGGAGGCAGCGTTGGCGTCGGTGGTGGTGGCGGCCTTTGGTTTGGATGAGGAAAATTTCAGGCCTTGAGAGGAAATATTTCTTGCTGGTATATGTCATATTTTGCTTGTCCAGTTTTAGGACTGAAACATGAATTGTGCTTTAGGCATTCTACAATTAAAATCAGTTTTAATTGTGAAGAAAATTGGAGTTTCATTTTTGGAGACTGATAATTCTCTATCCAATGCCACCAATACTTCAGCAATGCCTTTTATAACTTAGAAGCAGTTTTTGTGTTTTTTCTGTCTTTGTATTTGAAATCATTTTATGTGATAGTCTGTTCACTATATTCTTACTAAAGTATATAGATTTTTACTTTATTAAATTCTGGATATTGCACATCCTACAATCCTCTCAACTACTATATTCCTGCCTGTGAGAGAAATTAAGCCTCACCATCTAGCAATGCCTTCCATACCTCGGGGCTACTAGTAGTATACGTGATTAAAGTATATATCTAAGATATTTTCCTGGAAACAGTCTTTTGTGAAAACCCCATAATATGTGGGAGCTTTGGGATTGACTCACACTAGATATTTGTTTGCATATATAAACACTAGAAACATGGTGGTTTCTTGATTTTTATAACTGTAACACCATGTATATTTATTTCCTATGTATCAACAGAGAAGAGTAGGTTGTTATTGTAGATCTGGTAGTGAATAATTTCAAGGCTTCAACTTCTCAGGAATTTGTTTAATGAATTTGTTTAATGAGTGCACAGAAAAAGCAACAGAGAAATACGGGGTAGTCTGAGATCCAAGATGATCACTGATAATTGCTCTGTGCTATTGGACTTTCAGGTACTCCTTACTCATTGACATAATACTCACAGGAACATCAGGTTAAAACATAGTACTGAATTTCAGGTGTTCCAAAAAACTAATACATGATTACCGACTAATACCTTTTTACAGTAAATATTGTTCTTTGCTACTCCAAACCTAGCCCAAGTGACCTTCATCTCCCACCCCAATCACTGTACCAGCCAACTAGGCTTCCTCTTTCATTCACTTTTGTCACTCTTACAGTATAAAAGTATTTATGTTTTTTTACAGTGTAAAAACTGCCTGAAAGATCTTTTCAAAAGTAGGTCATACCATATTGCTCCTCTTGCTTAAAAGCATCACAGGGCTTCTGCCAGGCACCATGGTACACAAATATAATCCCCGTGACATAGGAGGCTAAGGCAGGAGGAATGTGAGTTTGAGGCCAGAAGCAGCATGATCAGTGAGACCCTGTCCACAAATAATAAAAAAGGGAAGCAAGAATGGCCAGACTGCGTCTTACATATCTTGGACATGTGGTCAGGAGACACTAATTCCTAGAGAAAGACATCATGTTTGGGAGAGTGGCAGGTCAATGAAAAAAACCCTCAACTAGATCGATTGACACAGTGTCTACAACAATAGGCTTAAACATAAATAAGATTGTGTGTCTGACGCAGAATTGGAAAGTGTTTTGATCTGCTGTATATAGGGTCACTATGAGCCAGCCTCAACTCAATGGCACCTAACAACAGCAAGTACTGCAAAACAAAACAAACAAACAAACAAAAAACAACACTAAGGGCTTCCTATGACACCTAAAGTCCAAACTCCTTGGTCCTTTAAGTGGTGTTTAAAGCCCTATGTGATCTGGCAATTCTTCTTACATCTCCACACTTATCTCATGGCGCTGTCCTCCTTGTTCATATGTAGCAGATACTGGGCTTTATTTTTTATTTTTTTTTCCTCACTCCTCAAATATGCCAAGTTCGCTCTGCCTCTTGGCTTTTGCACTGGGCCTGAAAATTTCTTCCCATGAATTTTCTCTAGGCTAAGTCTGGTCTCTGATGCTACTTCTTCAGAGAGAACTTCTTTGTCCATAAACCTTACGTAGCATCCTGCTTACGTGTACAGCATCTGGCTTTACTATGTATGTAACATTCATCGCTTCCTGGAATTATATTAACTGATTTGCTAATTTGTTTGTCCATCTCTGCCCACTACAAGTTACCTGTGCTGCTTGGTAGCAATGATCTTATTTATATTGTTAATTTAGTACCTATGTCAGGGTGTTGTGGCACATGCCTGTAATCCTAGCTACTTGGGAAGCTGAGGCAGGAGGATTGAAAGTTTAAGACCAAAGGCAGCCCACACAATTTTTCAAGACTCTGTCTCAAAATAAAAAATGAAAAATAAAGGGGAAGAAGAAGAGGAGGAGGAAGAGGAGAAGGAGGAGGAGGAGGAGGGGCCGGCATCCTCGGTGGTGGTGGCTTTTGGTTTGGATGAGGAAAATTTCAGGCCTTGAGAGGAAATATTTCTTGCTGGTATATTTCATATTTTGCTTGTCCAGTTTTAGGACTGAAACATGAATTGTGCATATTCAGTACATTGTACATATTCAATAGTTCTTAATGGAATGAAGTATTTAATCTAAACCAACCTCCCTCCCTCCCTCCCTCTCTCCCTCCCTCCCTCCCTCCCTTCCTTCCTATGCAGTTCTGGGGATCAAATCCAGGGCCTTGGGCATGCTAGGGAAGCACCTTACCACTGAGCGACATTCCCAGCAATCACCTTTTCTTAAGTGATATAGTTTTCTCTTCACTTTTTTACTGGAAATAAAATTGTACCAGGAAAAAATTGGTTATTTTTCTTGGTACTGACAATAATTTACCCATTTAAAACAGAATTAAATCATCCAAGATTAAATTTGATATATTTTCTTAATGGATCCTTATAGTGGTTTGCAATAATACAAGAAAATATATAAGTTCACCATTTCTTTGAAGGGTAAAGTCCATAGATATTTATGGTGGTAAACATTTGGCTTTGAAATATTAAGTCACAAGAGAACAAGTTTGCCCTACAAAAACAGGTAAAGATTTCTCTCAAGTGTCATAGAATCACATAACAAGTGTTACGTTTGGAATATGTTTCCCAGTTCTAGAGGGAGGAAGATATATAAATAGCATGATTACTTTGAGGGGAGGCAAATGCCATGTCTAGCCTAAATACTATAGCTGAGTTTCATTAAAGAAACATGGATTTTGCTTTGATAAATTCATACTAGTAATAAAAATATGCTCTAAGGATAAATGAGAAAATAATGATGAGAGTTTGAGGTCTAGCATAAGGGGAATTCAAATCTGAATTCTGGATTCGAAAGAAGGAAAGAATCTAAAAGATAAATCATGAGGCATTTAAAATGTTGCACTATGGCTTTTCCCCATTTCTCATAAAACCTTTACTCATCAGCTTCAGTAACTTCTAATTAGCTCTAGAACATAAAAAAGGCAATGATTAAACTGATATTTTACTTTTAAGAGTTGAGATATTGCTAATTTCTGATGGGAACATCGGAATTGATGTGGGATGCTTGCATAGCCAAATATATGCAGTCAGATGGTCAATGCTTGGTTGGGGAAAATGTACTTATTTTCAGTTGGTTGAGTAAAACTTAAATAGTTACTCAATGAATTTAAAATAGTAAAAGAACAGCCATATTTTTATATAAGAAATACTGTAATGGAAATATTTAAATGTACACATTTATGCACATCTTTCATTATTTTCTTTGCAAAAATACCAATACCTGAAATCACTGAGTTAAATGACATTTTTTAACTTTCAAAAAAATTCCAAAGGATGTTTTAAAAGCCTTGACACACACACACACACACACACACACACACACACACACACACACACACAGAGTAAAACTGGCTTCCAAGACTGTTGTACCAAGTTACATTCCCACATGTGGTTGTTTGTTGTTAGGTGCCATCGAATCAGTGTTTGATTCTTAGGGACCCTACGTACAACAGGTGATACACTATTGTCAGTGTTTCTTTGCTATCCATAGGGTTTGCAATGGCAGACTGAATTTTGGGAGTGGGTTTCTGGGTCCTTGTCCTAAGCCTACAACACCTGGTATTCCCATCCAAGTACTAACCAGGCCCGACCCTGCTTAGCTTCCGAGATCTGACAGGTTTGGATGCCACAGTGCTATGACTGCAGACTTTCCACATGTAGTGGATGAAAATGTTTACTTTCAACTTTAAGTAGTAACAGGCCCAGATGGCTTCTAGAGAGTGTTTTTGTGTTCAATGTCTAATATATAAGTAATTTAATGAAATTATAATCTCTACAGGATGATTTGTGACCCTTGTTTCCTCTGCTCATCTCAATTCTGTGAATCTCTAAAAGCTTTGGACTCTAGTTATCGTAATAAAGTCATCCTGTTTCTGGTGCAAGGGGATATTCCTTTCTTGTTTTGTTTTTTTCTTTTAATTAATTAATTTATTTATTTTTGATTTTTTTGACACAGTGTCTCTCTGTGTACCTCTGGCTGGCCTCAAACTTGAGACAATCCTCCTACCTCAGTCTCTAGAGTTCAAATTTTTTTTTTTTATCTTTTAAAGCACACATACAATACATATACATACAATATTTAAATGTCAATTCTAACTGTAGGGGAAGAATGAGAATGTTTCACAGTGATTTTAGCATGAGATCACTCCTCAATCTTGAACCCAAAGTCCATTCTAAATCTTAAAAGCTATATTTTCTTGCTTTAATACCTTTTAATAATTATGTATGTATGTATGTGTGTGTGTATACACACACACACACACACACACACACACAAACACACATAGCAAGCACTTGAGTGAGATGTGTATGTATATATGTCATAAGTGTTATATTTCCATTTATAAAAGCATTCTACTCATAATTGATTTTTGACTTTTAAAAGATTGCAGGGTTCCCTTGGATCCCCTGATATATGATCAAGTTAGAGTTACCATCTCAAACTTCAGGCTGGGGGTTGGGCAACATGTGTTTGCATTGTAAAAATAAGGATGATAAGGTAGAACATGGGGAGTGTTAAGGGAGCTAGGACTAGAGATGGCTTTGGAAAGTCATATTGCATTTGGTGCAGAAGCTTCTGTGACAGCTCCTTTTACATTTAAAGCTTCCTTTGTGCCCCAAGGTAGGTCCAATTTAAAACCTGTCTATGCTTCCTAAAGAATGAAGTCCCACTTGGCCTTATGTTTGAAAAAGAATCTGTGTGAATTCTGAGGATTTCAACAAAAAGCCATCTACTATCCAGATACAAAAGAGTGTAAAGAGTCTGCCCACCCCCAGCCATCTTTGACATTATTCATTAACCTTTAAACATGGTAAGGATGCCCTCCTGCTGAGAGTCCCACCAGATATTCCCACATTGCTACTGTGGTTCTTTAGAGAGAGTAACAGGTCCTGTCCTGTTTTCCTTCTAGGTGGACCTTGTTGTTGTTGTTAGGTGCCATGGAGTCATGTCTGATTCATAGCGATCCTCATAGGGTTTTTGATGCCTGATTGTTTCGGGATTGCCTAGGGAGTAGATTACCATGTCCTCCCATTTTTCTGGTGCTGGGGATCAAACTTGGGACCTGAGAGACTGCAGAACAGAACTCTACCAACTGAACTAAATCACAGCCCCCTACATGGTCCTATATGCTTTAAATTGATAGGATTTTTTAGGATTCACCTGTAACTGCTAGGACTTTTGAAGATTTTTGCCCTGTTTTCATATTCTATTTATCATTTCCATGTTAATCTTTAAGGCAGGTAGTTAGGTGCCTATTCTTACACTGCCAAGTTACCAGCAACTCAATAAGTTCTCCTGTTATTAAAAACTTATTATGGTATCTCTGGGGCTGGGATTTATCTCAGTTAAATCATAATCATATGGCAGCAGCAGTAGCCTCAGCAATAACACCCAAATATGGAACATCTTGTACTACTATGGGCTCTGTTGGGTACTTTACATGTATTTCATTTAATCCTCCAATTTTGCCACTTAGATGGCTCTTCATATTGGGGAAACAGACTCAGAGATTAAATAACGTGTCCAATGAAGTTAGATGAACAATTAGGATATTCATTGCCTCTAGGGCAGTAGTTCCCAATCTTTTTGACACCAGTGACTGGTTTCATGGGAGACTACTTTTCTATGGACTAAGTCAGGGGATAGTTTCAGGATCTGAGTGATGGGGAGCAACTGTAAATACAGATGAAGCTTCAGTGGTTCACCTGCTGGTCATTTCCTGCTATGCAGCCCTGTTCCTAGCAGACAGTTGGGAACCCCTGCTCTAGAGAACATCAGAGTTTCCATGGAGCATAGTTTACATGAATTCAAACTGCTGCTTCATATTCTTCTCCACAAATATTCTGATGAGGGTGGGATGGCCAAGTTTTCAATGCTATAGAAAGCATCTGTATTCCCTATGATTCTGCATGAGGGATTCTTGGATTGGGGTTCAGAAATACTTTGAAAATGGAAATACTTTGAAAATGGAAAGTGGAGGGGAGGGAAAGAGGGGGGGGTACACCTTTGGATAGAGGGCTTTCATCATATTTCAGTGGAGTCCATGGTCCAGAAAAGGTTCAGAATTGTTTTCTAGATATTCCTTCAAGCCTGGTTTTAAGCTATAAGACCCAAGTGATCTTGTTCTTCAGATTTCTGAGGAAAAACCATATTAAAACCATATTAAAAGAAACTAGGGGTGATCACCCAAGTGAATATTTCAAATTATAACTTGAAATAACCAGACAGCTAAGGCAAAGGCAAAAGATAGACTAGGGAGAAGCACCCAGCAGCCCACTACCAAAAATAATTAACCATTGAAAACCTTATGAATAGTGGAGAAGCACTGTCAAATATAGTGCCAGAAAATGAGCCTCCCTGGCTGGAACACATTTGAAAGATGACTGGGTAGGAGTTGCCTGCTCAAAGTAGAGATGACCTTAATGATGGGAATGGAGTAAAGCCCTGGGGACTTCCATTTGCTGATGTGGCTTGACTGAAAATGAGCAGAAACACAATGTCTGCAACAATGGGCTCAAACATAAAAAGATCATGTGCATGGCACAGTGTTGGGTAGTGTTACATTCTACTGTACATCGCGTCACTATCAATCAGATCCAACTCAGTTGCACCTAACAACAAACAACAAAAGGCAAAGGAAATGAAGTGGGTATGACTGAATTATTTACCTCAGTGCAGTAAGTTTCTGTTTCCCACTCATGTAGAAAAAACTTACTGCTTAAAGAGAAAGAAAAATGAGCTGAATTTCTCTGAATTATTAAAGTTAAAATGGTATTTCCTATAAAGTTATAAAAATACTGGCAAAATAAGCCAACATTAGTAAATTATTTTTAAGTAAAAGGACAACAGAGGCCATTTAATAGTTTTAAATAGCAAAGTATGTATAATCTTGCAATGGATGAAAACTGCACGTGTAAATTTTTTCTTTTCTTTCAAAGAAGTTGAATTTCAAGTATTTTCTTTGAATAATCATGTTTGACAGATAGAAAAGTTAATGTTAACAAGACCATAAAAATTAATGATGGCAGTGTTCACTAGGCTGTGTCAATGCAGGTCCCTCTGCTGTTCCCTCCCAAAATAAAAATGTTTAACATATAAAATTCTGTCTGAGCTTACACATAGTATATTAGGAATGACTTTTTTTTTTTTTTAGTACTTGGGAGTTGAACTCAGGGCCTTGAACATACTTTTCTAGGATTCTACCACTGAGCTGCACCTCCAAACTCTTTTTTATTTTTGTTTATTTATTTATTTATTTAATCCTGGGTGGCTGAACGCAGGGCCTCACACATGCTTTGTAAGTGCTCTACCACTAAGCTGAATCCCCTGCCCATTTTTTACTTTTTATTTTGAGACACAGTCTAGGTACATAGTCTTCCTACCCCAGTCTCCTGAATCGCTGCTATTATATGAGTGGGCCACTGTGCCCAGCTTTATTTTTTTATTTTAAGGCAGAGCCTCACTAAGTTACACAGGCTGTCTCTGGCCTCAAACTTGTCATCCTCCTGCCTTAGCCTCCAGACATACTGGGATTACTGGCATGTTCCATTTTGTATGACCATGAATGATTATTTTCATGCTTTCTAAAGTCCACAGAATTTCCATACATAATGAATTCTTATGAGTTTTTGACATATAACTTGATTTAAAAAATATATTAGCTTATATAAAATTTTAAGTATATACTCAATGCATAAACTGAGCAGATATTATTAAAGGCATAGTTTCCAGTCCTGCATAACATTTATGAAGTCAGAGGTTACCCAAGCGGTCCTTGAATGTTACTCCCCCAAGCCAAACCATTTATTGGCCAGAGCCACACTCAAAACTTAACACTTTGATACTTAATTAACAGAATTTTATGACTATCTATCTACTTACCTACCTTTCACCTACCTACCTGTCTGTCCCTCCACCCATCCCTCCATCCTTACTTCCATCCATCCATTCATGCATCTTTATATATTTGGTCTTCAACATAGGAAAGATTACGAGTGGGAAACAAGTGAGATAGTGGAATGTTGGAGGTCAGCAGAAAGACATTAAGAGAGGAGACAGAAAAACAAAATCCAGCATACTACTCTACTACTATGCTATATGTTAATGGATACTAGTAATGATGATATTGAGCCATTGTGACCAACTTATATTTGACATTTTAATATGGCAAATTGTATTCTCTGGGAATGACCACAAAAATGACTTCTGACTATATGATCTTCTATATGACTTTCCCACCTCTCCATCCCTGGGAAGAACCTAAATTTCTTTCCCATTGAATATGCATATGGTAGTAGTACAGTTGTGGTGACTTCTGAGGCTAGGTCATAAAAGGCAAATGCTTTTGTCTTACTCAATTAAACATCCGTGCTGGAGTCTTGAGCCACCATGTAAGAACTCTGACTACCTTGAGGCCACCATGCTGGAGAGGCCACCGTTGATGTCCCCAAGCTGGGCTCCCATTTGGATTTCTAGGCCAATAGGGTAATCAGAGGACTACAACCCAAGCAGACATTTGATTACAAACACAGGAAAGTCCTCTAACAAGAACTGCCTAGTCAAATGCAGTTAATTTACAGGACCAAGAGATATAGCACTTAATTGATGTTTTAAGCATTGAATTTTGGGGTGATTTATTATGTAGCAATGGTAAATGGGATAGCTAATGAAAAAGTGCTATGTATAAAGTTCAACTACAATTCAAAACATGTTTTGTTCTAAGAAATATGGTAGGAGTACATGCTTTATATAAGTTATATTTTTTAACCTTCATAACTTTTTTTGAGTAGGTATTATCTTCATATAATAGAAAAGGATATTTTAAGTTAATTTTTAAAAGTTCTATTAAATTTTTTTTCTTTCATGGCAGCTACTACTTTTCTATTGGTAACTCTTAATGTACAACTTAATGGGTTTCATTGTGACATTTCCATGTATGCTCATTGTACATTGCTCACAAAACTTCCCTCTTAATTCTCTCATGACTTTCCTCCCCTATCCCCCCAACCCCCTCACCACACTGTTATGGCTGCAGGGAATAAAGGCAGCTATTTCTTTATTGCCTGCCATAACAGTGTGGTGTCTGATTCTGTCACATCTTGTAAGCTAAGCAAAGTCAGGCCTGGTTAGTAGTTGGATGGTAGATTGCCTGGGAACACCAGGTGCTGTAGGCTTGGGAGAAGGACCTGGTAGCCCACTCCCAAAAAACAATCAGCCATTGAAAACCCTATGAATAGCAGAGAAGCACTGACATAATGCCAGGCTTGGCACAGTATCAGGTAGTGTTTTGTCTGTTGTACATAGGGTGGCTATGAGTTGGATCTGACTTGACGGCACCTAACAACAACAAGCTTCTTTATGTGGATACAATATCTATTGACTCTTTCAATATAATAATTCTATTATACTTAAATGTATACTATAGTTACCTTTGGAATATTGTATTACCATTATTTAACTGAAGATTTTTTTTCTTGGTCTAAAATTTCCCTATTACACAGTTCTCCTCACCTATGGACCATTATTAGGTGATTCTTGGCTGTGTGTTCATATTTTAAAGGGGATCAGCATCAAGAGGTTCCCAGTAAGTGTGATACCACACCCAGGAACATTTTTGGAAAGTTGTGGGACCTTATCTATTGTTAGAATATTTGGAGATATTTTTAGCAGTTAGTGGAAGGGTAACACGAGTGCTAAATATCCTACCATTATAAAAATGTATTGGACAGTCCTGAGTAACAAACAATTGTTCTACATCCTATATGATTTTCCAGTGTCCTATTAGACATTCATATTGTTAAAAAACATTTTATGTTCCTTGAGCCTGGAATATAATTGCATTTTTAAACAAACTCCAAATATTTTTCGCATGGTTCTAATGTATATTAACTTTTCCAGGCTTGTTCACTACTAGGTAAATTGAAGGAAGATTGTATTTTCTTTTGTTCAGAACTTCACCAATAGTTGTTCGCCATTTTGGACAATAGTATTACTGATGGTAATGTGCTCATGTTGTTTAAATTGACTATACAGTGTACCTGTATCAATCTATATTCATGGTTGTCACATTTGTAGAACTATGTATACATGCCAGCATCTGAGGTTACATCATATCCCTAATGCAGTTATACCTATGCATTCACCTATTGAAATATAAAGTTTTATTATAAATCATATTCTTCTTATCTTTCCTCCATTGTACAGTTAGGAGATGTTATTTATTTTTATAAATAATGAATATAGTCAGGAAAATATACAGTTTTCATTGCAAAAAATTAAAGGCATATCAGAAGTAATTATATAAAGAGAGTCAAAATTCATAAGGAGGCAAAAGTGCCTGGGAGACAAGATGAGGGAAAGGGTGGAAATGTCCGATCATTTAAGTTTTCCCTACGGGTTTGTGTCTGTTGGAATGTGGGAAGTTACTTAGAGCATCGTTCTACTTCTTTTTAGTAATCCAGTGCTGACTTTAGGGATATCTACTGACAGGTCAGGGCTGGGATTTAGCTCAGTTGGTAGAGCGCAGCTCTGCAGTCTCTGAGGTCCCGAGTTTGATTCCCAGCACTGCAAAAATGGGAGAAGGACGTGGCAACCCACTCCCAAGGCAATCCCAAAACAATCTGCTATTGAAAACCCTATGAGGGTCATTATGAGTCGGACACTACTCGACGGCACCTAACAACAGCAACAACAACAACAACAACTACTGACAGGTCATTCAGTTCCTGCAGAGAGGTGTTCTCTTGCTCCTATCTTAGGGGTAGATGCCTAAGCCTGCAACTCTGAAGAGCAGAGAACAAGTTCAGCTATTCCACAGCCCTTTAATTACCCTGCTGACTGATGCAGGTCTCTTCCTAGTCTTCCTTGTCTGTGATATAGGGTATTTTTGTTTTCTTTCTCCTATATTTCCATTTAAATCACTGTTTCAGCAGTCTTGTTTATCATTTTTATTGTGTTTTTGTGTCTTTTGCTGAAGTTAGGCTGTATCTTCATTCAATTGATCAAATTTTTTGTTGTTGTTGTTGTCTTTTGGAGATAGGGTCTCACTATGTGGCCCAGGTTGGTCTGGAACTTGCTATGTAGCTATGTACCTCAGGCTGACCTTGAACTTGAGGTCCTCCTGCCTCAGCCTCCTGACTGCTGGAATTCCAAGCATGTACCATCCAGCCTGTGGCTGGGGTTTAGCTCAGTTGGTAGAGCGCTGCTCTACATGCTCTGAGGCCTGGGGTTCAATCCCCAGCACCACAAAAATGGGAGAAGGACCTGGCAGCCCACTCCCAAAATAACTAGCCATGGAAAACCCTATGGAAAGCAGAGAAGCACTAACAGTGCTGGGCATGGCACAGTGTCAGGGAGTGTTTCATTCTGTGGGACATAGGATTGCTATGTGTCGGACCTGACTCAACGGCACATGATAACAACAACTACCAGGCCTGGCTGTGCCTTTAGTCTTATTTCATTTGTTACATAATACCCTTCCAGGTTTCCAGTGCTGCTGTGGATTTATTTTTGTATTTACTCTTCCATGTCAAAGACACTCTAGATAGGAGTAGAGGTAAAGATGTATATTAATCAGCTATTTCCAGTTAGAAGCTATTTTGAGCACTTTAAATAAGGTGCACAATTGGTGCATTAAGATTTTTATTGACTACCTATCAATGTTACTGTAAGCAAACCACTATATTTAATGAAATTAAATGATCAGACTTGAAATTTTCTTCCTTCGTTAAATGAATTATCAAAAAAGTGAAAAAATGAAGCAAACTTACAGTCCATATCAAGCATGGCACGCACAGATTTAATAAGCTCCTTAGATTCCAGTGCCAGAGTTGCTGGGATGTTGCGTCCATTCCTTCCCAGGGGCGTGAGGGAATTCTGTGATGCAAGCACAGCTCTTCTGTCACTATGTGGGCAATGAAATGACCTTGAATGTCTTCTACCATGAATAATAACTGTCTTTGCTAAATCTGAATTTCTAGTCATTATAAACTTATACAAAAATATTTCCCTTCGTAGGAACATTATATTTTTATAGCCATACATGAAGTAATTTACGTAAAACAGTATTTGTTTTCACTTTTCAATTTCTTATTTTACAATAAGTTGGCATGTTTTAAAAAATTAGGTTGACTTCATATACAAGGAGGAAGTAACTTAAAGAAAACTTATCTCCTAAATCTTAGTCTTCCATTTATTGCCCCTTACTCTAAAACAGCCTAGAGCATTTATATCACTTTTGTAAAGAAAGTCAAATGTTATGAAAATGAATGCATTCTGATACAGTTAAGAATACAAGATTTTCCTCAAAATATTACAGTAAAAATTTTGCTTGAAAAAAGTGACAACTTTATACAGATTATAAAACTGTCATTATTTACAATCCATCTTCTTAAGCATGATGGTATTAATTCACATGGAGAAACTAAAGAATCAATAACCTAATTCAAATACACAGCCTTTACTTTGTGTTGAATGACCAAGGACAATATCTGTATAGAAGATATGGTATATTAAAAAGACTAGATTAGATTTTACTAGCCTTTAACTTTTCAAGAAATGGTGAAAGTTGCTTACTGTACTGTTTTAAAGTTGTCTTTTTTCTTTTTTTTTTTTTTTTTTTTTTTTTTCGGGATTGCCTCCGGAGCAGATTGCCACATCCTTCTGCCATTTTTGCAGTGCTAGGAATTGAACTCAGGACCTCAGAGACTGCAGAGCAGCACTCTACCATCTGAGCTAAATCCCAGCCCCTTAAAGTTGTCTTTTTTCTAAGAAGCAGTTTTTTAACCTTGATGTTTAATACCAAAATTTTTCAATAAGTCAAGGTCAAAGTGAAATGGTAAGGTATGGGGGAGGATACTTAACCCATATAAGGTAAATATGATTATTGAGTATTTTAAGTTCCTTATTGAAAATTATATTCACAAAATTCACATAATTATCTTATGTCATAAGTAGCATTGCTATTGTAAGATGCCATTGAGTCTGGTCTGACTCATAGCAAATGTATGTACAAAAGAACAAAACATTCTCTGACTGCCAGGCACACGATCTTTCTCATGTTTAAGCCCACTGTTGCAGACACTGTTTCAATCCATGTAATTGAGGGTCTGCCTTTGTTTTGTTGACCTGCTACTCTCCCACATATGGATGTCCTTCTCCAGAGATTGGCCCCTCCTGACAACAAGTCCAAAATATGTAAGAGCCTTGAAACATCTCTATTGTTATTCCATCAATTCCTGGAGCCTTGTGTTTTGCCAATTTCTTCAAGGCAGCTTCTACTTCTTCCTTCAGTACCATTGGTTCCTGATCATATACACCCTTTTGACATGGTTGGTCATCTACTAATTCTTTTTGCTATAATGGACTCTGTGTATTCCTTCCATCTTCTTTGGATGTTTCCTTTGTCATTTAATATTTTCCCTATAGAATACTTCACTATTGCTATACGAGGCTTCGTTTTTTTCTTCAGTCCCTTAAGCCAAAGAAAAACAGAGCATGTTCTTCCCTTTTGGTTTTCTGTCTCCAGCTCTTTGCACATGCCATTATAATATTTGATTCTGTCTTCTTGAGCTGCCCTTTGAAATATTTTGGTTAGTTCCTTAACTTCATCATGTCTTCCTTTCACTTCAGCTGCTTGAGGTTCAAGGGCAAGTTTCAGAGGCTCTTTTGGCATATAATTTGGTTATTTCTTTTTTTCCTGTCTTTTAAAACAATATTTTGCTTTCCTCATGAATGATGTCTTTGATGTCATGCCACAACTCATCTCCTCTTTGATCATTAGTGTGTCTAAGCCACCAAAGTGTTCTTGAGGTGGTCTCTAAACTCAAGTGGGATATACTCAAAATCATACCTTGGCTCTTGTACACTTGTTCTAATTTTCTTCAGTTTCAGTTTGAACCTGCATATGAGCAGTTGATGGTCTGATCCACAATGTGCACCCGGTCTTGTACTGACATCGATATTGAGCTTTTCCATCATCTCTTTTCACAAATATAGTCAGTTTGGTTCCTGTATGTTCCATCGGGTGAATTCCATGTGTACGTCACTGTTTATGTTGGTGAAAAAAATGTATTTTCAATGAAAAAGTCATTGGTCTGACAAAATTCTGTAATCTCCAGCATCGTTTCTGTCATCAAGGCCATGTTTTCCAACTAATGACTGCCGTCTTTGTTTCCAACCCTTGCATCCCAGTCACCAGTAATTATCAGTACAACCTGATTGCGTTTTTGTAAAATCTATTTCAGATTGCAGAAGCTAGTAAAAATCTTCCCTATTTGTGGCTTTAGTGGTGGGTGAGTTAATTTGAATAACAGTCATATTAACTGACTTTCCTTGTAGGCATATGGATATTATTCTATCATTGACACATGTTGAGTGTCTTTTTTGATGATGAATGCAAACCCATTTCTCTTTAGTCTGTCATTCCCAGCATAATAGACCATATAATTATCTGATTCAAAATGGCCCCTGCCAGTCCATTTTAGCTCACTGATGCCTAGAATCTGGGTGTTTACACACCCCATTTCCCTTTTGATGACTTCTAGTTTTCCTAGATTCAAACTACATTCCACATTCTAATTATTAATGGGTGTTTACAGTTGTTTCTCCTCATTTTGAGTGGTGCTACATCAGCAAATGGAGGTCCCTGGGGCTTTACTCCACTCCTCATTAAGGTAGACTTCACTTTGAGGAGGCAACTCTTCCTCAGTCATCTTTTGAGTGCCTTCCAACCTGGGGCCCTCCTTTTCCGGCACTGTATGTGACATTGTTTCGCTGCCATTCATAGGGTTTTCAATGGCTCATTGTTTCAGGAGTGGGCTGCCAGGTCCTGCTTCCTAGTCTGTTTTAGTCTGGAATCTCAGCTGAAGCTTGTCCACCATGGGTGACCCTGCTGGTATCTGTAATACGAGTACTATAGTTTACAGCATCACAGCAACATTCAAACTCCCACAGCAGAGCAAACTGACAGACATGTGGGGGCATAAGTAACATGGATAACCAAAAATATGTCATTTTAATGTAAGAAAATAATACATTAAAATTTAGACATTTAAAGTGAACAACTGCATTTTCTTCTAAATTAAAAAATATTATGTATGAAATATCTTTGTATATTTCCTCTGTTAGACTGCTGTTTCACACTAAAGGGTAGAGTTTTCTTATACTTCTGTAAATGATACTGGTAGAAGTAGAAGACGTATTTAGAACTCGTGGCAGGTATTATAAAATGAGGAAAAATTACTGTTAACATGTATAAACAGGAATTTTTCTGTTGTAAACATCTTTCATCATGTAGCAAAATGATCATAAACTTGTATTTTGAAACAAATCTTATTTGTATGTTTGTAGTTGCTAGTAAGAAACTTGAAGTCTGAAGCATATTGTGAACAATAACAAAATCAAGGTATATTCTCCAAATATATTTCCTTTATTTATGTTTACTGAGTGATTAAAATGAAAGAAAGTGATTGCATGAACATGTTTTACAAAATTCTATTTGACATAACTACTAATCTTCTGGTTTGAGACTGATCTGTAGCAGTGCATCTGTGATCAGTAACTTTTATTCATATGCAAGATGTTTAAAGAATTTCAAGTTAATTGTATCTTTACAGAATTCTTGATAAAGACAGGATGTGTGATTCCTACCTCAATTTTAGAATACAAAGTTACAATGACTGTCTACTTACTTCCAGAAATTTCTTTTAGAGAGACAGAACCAAAAACAATATGTCCTTGCATTTATATCTAGGACACTAAAGAAGAGAACCCAATGGGAATTATGTAGCATCTTAACCATGTAAGAAATTTTCAGAATTTTAATCACAATTACTAGTCTGAGAATTTAATCAGTGGACACGCTCAAGAGAAAGCACTTAAATAGTCTTACCTTAAATTTGATAAAGGAGCAGAATTATCAGAAAGTAATTCTTGAATAGCCTAGAAACAAACAAGATGTTGAAAGAGATATGTAAGCTTGCTAGCTTTTTAAACTGTCTTTTCTTGGTTAATTAATATCTACAACTCCCCTCACCATTGATTAAACTGGTGTTTTCTGATAGGGGGCAGGAAATTACATTGACATGCAATTCTACTCAGAAACAGCTACAACAACATTTTTTCCTAGAGTAAATACTTATCAAGTTATGTTTACATGGTATCAAAATTTTTAGAAAAGTATTTATTAAAACATAGTATATGTTTAGGATCATGTTACTGTCTGAATTATTTTTCTTAACTGTCCATATGATGTTAGCCAGTCTTTTCATAATCCAGGCAATCCTAAAACTGACTGTAAATCAGCCTTGCTGTATTGAAACCAGATAATGTTTTACTAGCCACCAGACACCATAATATTAATCTATGTCAGTGCCTATACATTTCTTAAACATGGCCACAAGAGATACCAAAATCCATAGATGCTCATCACTTTTAAAATGGTGAAGTATATATGCACACAACTTGTGTACATAGTTAAATAGTTTAAATCATCTCTACACTACTTAAAATACCCAGCAATATAAATACTATGTAAGTAGGTGCTATATGCTATTGTTTGTACAATGGCAGGAAAAACAGACTGCACATGTTGAGTACATATGTAATCATTGTAGGCTTAACTATATAATACATGAAGGACAAAAAAGATGAACAATATTCAAATAGTGAGTGCTAGAGGAAGACTGAGGGTCTGTCAAATGCTGGGAGGCTGTAGCAGAGTGTGTCTATAAATTTACTTCATTCACATACATTCATGGTGGTGCTTAGTATGTGGCAAATTCAGATTTTGTTTTTGGGAATTTCCTGGAATTTTTTTTATTCTTGAATATTTTCTATCTGTGGTTGATTAAATCCATGGATGTGGAACCCAAGGAGATAGAGGGCTGACTATAACAGAAAAACTTACCTCTACAAAATGAAGAAGCTTTTCGGTGGAGGCCTCAAAGGTTTTTCGAGCCATTTCTGATTTTCGCAATTGGCAGTCAAGTACTGTGATTCTCTTTTTTAAATCCTGAACATTTTCCTGGGTAGAGATATAAAAAGGAATATTTCTATTTTCACTTTTCATGAACAGATATCCAGTATTGTTATTGATATTGTTAGGTGCTGTCCAGTTGTGTCTGACTCATAGTGACCCTCTGTATAACAGAACAAAACACTCTGCCATGCCCAGCACTATTTCAGTGCTTCTGTGCTATCCATAAGCTTTTCAATAGTGGATTGTTTCGAGAGTGGATTGCCGGGTCTTTCTCCCAGTATCCATTATTACCACTTCATTTATTTTCTCTCCTACCATACATATCTTATGAATTCAGAGGGGGCACATGTAACTAATTGCATATTTAAAAATTAATTTCCACAGGGATACTGCAAGTTTTATGCCATAAGCTACATATGACTTGATGGATTCTTACAGTAAAATACATTTAAATTAGTTTTTTAGCAACTTATCTTAATGCATGCTGACAGAAACCCCTACGAGTATAGGACAACTAAAAATGCTGGACACACACACACACACACACACACACACACAAAGTCCAATGTAAGGCTGAGTTAGCAGGGAAGTAAAGGAATGCCACAGAGACAAACAGCAACAATGCTGAATGAACCCACTGAGGTAAGACAGTACTGAGCATAATTTGTGTTAAGGGTATATGTTGGTCCCTACTGGCCTACAGTTTGAAGTTTCTTCAGGCACAAATGGCAAGCAGAACTTTAATGGGTGAACTAGGAAGAAACAACCTCCACAGAAGTGAAGAGTGTTTTGATTTTGGCCCAAATGAGTGAAAAAACCTCTCTCTTGAGTAATTCCTAACCACAGGCCCTTACTCATATAGTTTTGGGGCCTAAATTTATATTACCTAGGTGATCTGAAAATCTAGTTTACATTGGTCCCAGGCTAGTAGAAGCAAAAAGGAAATTGCTCTGGAGTGCTATTTTCTAAGTTCAAATTCCAAAGCATTCCCATATACAATGTGTCAAAAGAACATGACCTCACAATAAAAAAAGATCACCAACATATGAGGAAACAAGCTCCATAAATGAAAGTCAGCAAAGGAAACAAATTATAGCACCAGTTCTATAAAGTCAGCAGATACTAGAGTAATCAGATACAGAACATACAGTAATCATATTTTAGTAGGTTTTGAAAATTAAGAGGGAATTAAAGGTATAATAAAGGGGAAAGAAAACTCTCAAATTAGATCCAATGACATAAAAGTCAATCTCAAAAGTAAAAATTTAGCCATAAGTAGAGACTTGATTTATGGGTTTAACATCCAATTAGATATAACTGAAAAGAAAATGGTTAAACTGGAAGACAAAGGTAAAGAAATTTCTGATAACTGAATAAGAAGACAATAATTGAAATATGAATGGAGAACAGGTAAAGAGAAAACAGCCAGAAGAACTAGGATATACATCATCTGAATTACACAAGAGCTACAAGAAAGAAGGAAAGAGAAATAACTCAGGATAGAGTTTTCCAGAAATAATAGACATTGCTTCTCATATTAGGAAGCTCAGTGAATCCCAAAGAGCATAAGTTAAAATAAGTGAACACATGACTCACTGAAGTAAAAAGGCTAAATATCAAAACCAAAGAGATCTTAAAATCATATAGAAGGAAACAGATTGCAAACAAATGATAGAATGGTGGGTAACATCACACCATGAAATCAAAACAATGGAAAGAAATAAATGACAATATTCCAAATATGGCACAAATATATTTTAAGAATGAGAGAAATCAAGATGTTTTTCAGACAAACTAAACAGTTTATTATGGACAGATTCTCACTAAATGAATTTCTCAAAGATATACTTCTGGAAGAATGGAAATGATCCTAATAAGAAAATGTGAGATGTCAAGAACATCAATGTTGAATATAGAAAATGTTAAACACAGGGTCTATCTAAACAAATTCTGAACACACAAAACAAGTTGTTATAGTGTGAAAAGTCAAGAAAGAACTAAAATACTAACAACAGTAGGAATTAAATAGGGAGGGATGACTACATTTTATGTTCAAAAGTGCTTACAATATTTAAAAGAAGGGGGAATACACATATGTGGAGTATATATGTGGATTCATTTTATAATGTAGGTTAAAATAGAATGTCAAAGTTTCTATGACAATCATTAAAAATTAGAAACAGAGTATACAATTTCTAAACCAGGAAAGGAAAATGTATGTAATTGTGCAGGGGGACACTGGAGAAATATTAATCAATAGTTATAAATAAATAAATTAATTAATAAAATAACAACCAGAATACCTGGGGCAAATAAATGTATAAAACCAGAGGGCAAAAATGAAGCCAAATGCTTTAGTAAGTTAAAGAGTGTAAATGGAAAAATCTTTCTAATTAAAGGTCAAAAATTAATAAAAGGGGAAGAAGTCCAGCTACATGTTGTTTACCATGGCATAACTAAAATATAACAACACTGAAAAGTAAATGAATGAAAGTAAATAGATGTAAAATAATATGTAAGTAAATACCAACCCAAAGAGAGGAGTGTAACTATTTTAATATCAATAGAAAATAGGCAGTAAGAGGAAAAGAAGATTGCTAGATGGAAGCGTGAAGACATTTTTGTAAAAGACAATAATTGCAAGCATCTAGAAGCATTAAATTCTAGAGAAGATTTTTGAAAAATGAAACCACAAGGGATATTTTAACATACTTCTCTGAGCAACTCACGGTTCAAGCAGATAAAGAAATTAATATGAATAGAGAAGAATGAAACTTTCAAAATAATCCTGATGGAGTAAACTGCATAGAACAACAGTACCCAACAAATGTAGGATTCTTTTCAAGCTGACTTTGAACTTTTGTAAGTTTTGACCACATAGGATGCCATGAAACAAACATCAACAAATTATGAAGAATTGTTATTCTATTGACTCTGTTCACAATGTAATTAACCTTTCTGTGCCTTAGTAATGTTCATAAGTAAAAACCGCCCTAAAAATGGATTGATAAGCTAAGTATAAAACAGATAATAAAAGGTAAAAAGGTCATGTAACCAACACATTTTTGAAGAAAAAGAACTAAGCAGGATGATCAGGTATCAAGACCTATTATAAAAGATATCATAAGCAACACACAGAGGAATATACACAGGTCAGCCTGCATCTGTGGTACCACTGTGGTGTAGGATCCCATGAGATCTTAGAAGTCAAGAAGGGTCAGGCCTGGTTAGTACTTGGATGAGAGACTGCCTGGGAATACTGGGTGATGTAGGCTTAGGAAAGGACCTGGCAGCCCACTCCAGAAAGGAATCATCCATTGAAAACCTTACAAATAGCAGAGAAGCACTGACAATAGTGCCAGGCATAGCAGTGTTGGGTAGGGTAGTGTTTTGCTTGTTGTACATAGGGTTGCTATGAGCCGGACCCAACTCAATGGCACCAAACAACAAACATACACATGTCAATGAAAGAAAACAGAGATCCATACAGAAGTGAAACCTTGATACATGAGTAATGGTTTGTACATCAATTCAGAGAGAGGGGACTTTTCAATAAATGATCAAAGTTGATTATTCATTTAATAAAAAGGAAGAATGAAATGCATTGCCATTTCCTACAGTGTCACAAAACCTCTTACAGAATGATTAAACCTTTAAAACTTTTGTTGTTGTTGTAGTTGTTGTTGTTAGGTGCTGTTGTGTCGGTATCCAACTCATAGCAACCCTCATAGGGTTTTCAATGGCTGACTGTTTCGGGATTGTCCTGGGAGTGGATTGCCAGGCCCTTCTCCCATTTTTGCGGTGCTGGGAATTGAACTCGGGACCTCAGAGACTGCAGCACAGTGCTCTACCCACTGAGCTAAATCCCAGCCCATTTTTAAAACTTTTAGAAGCAAGTATAAAAGAATTTCTTTATATCCTTGGAGATGGAAGAACTTTTAAAAAGACACATAAGGGAAACAATCACTAAGTTTGCATATAAAGTAAGAACTCCTGAAAATTTCACCATAAAGTAAAAAGGAAAAGCACAAACTCAGCAGAGTAATTTCATAACATATAACTTAATAAGGGATTAGTAAACAGAGGAAAAGCTGTGTAACATCTATAGGAAAAAGATAACTCAAAGGAAAAATAGCCAAAAAAGATGAAGAGGCATTTCACAGAGAAACGCTTAATACACACACACACACGTACACACATACATATCAAGTGCAATCAAAAGATACAATGAAGGTTTAAATTTAAAAAAAATTATAGTAAAAGACAAGTTGGCAGTAATCCCCCTCAAAATACATCCCCTGGCTTCAAACACACTCATCTCACCATTCTTTCCACTTTCTAAAGCAGTTCCTGAAGTCCTCTTTCTGAGTGTCTTTAGTTGCACTGTTATGACTGCTTTGATGTCCTGAACAAATTCAAAACATTTACCTTTCACTGTCATTTTGACTTTGGGAAAGGGCCAGAACTTGCCCACTGCCAGATCCAGTGAATAAAGTGGATGAGGATACACTGTAAGGTATTCATTTGACAGAAATTACTGTACCAGAGCAATGTATGACATGCAGCATTGTCATGGTGAAGAATGAAACTAAAGATACCCATGAAAGAGGACTTCCAGAACTCTTAAGAAAGTGGTAAGAATGTTGATGGGATAAGTGTGTTTGAAGCTAGAAGTACTGTGAGAGGGATTACTGGCAATGTGTCTTTTACTTTAATAATTTTTTAAAATTTAAACATTCATTCTTTTGATCACACCTCCTGCATGCTCAACTGGCTACAGGTGGGGGCCTGCTTTATAGCACTTGGGGGTACAAATAATCCATCATGGCTGATTTTAAGCTAACAACCTGATGACATTGAACATGGAGTTAAAAAGAGACACATGTAGTCAGTTCTTGTGAGCCAGTGTCTGCTGGTCCCAGCACATCACTGTCTCAAAGTCATTAAGTAGCCAGGGAAAGTCAAACTATTAACTATAATTATGTAATACTTATTGTACCTACCAGATCGGTAAAAATTAAAAGTAAAAGCAAACACAGGGTCAGCAAGGATATGGAGTAAATGGCAATTTTCATTCCTTACTAGTGCGGATACAAATTGGTTCAAACACTGAAATGCAATTAGGTATTTCCTTATAAGGTTGAACATACATGGTAACTGTTACACATCCAAAGCATGATGTATACAAAAATTCTTTTATAACATGATTCATAATAGAAAAATGCAGAAATAATTGGACTACCCACTGAGTACAGAATGGAAAACTGCACTGCAGTACCTCTAAGCACTGGAGTACAAAGGAAGACTGAAAAGACATGGATGAACTGCAAACTTCAAATAGATGAACTGAAGAAATAAAATACTGAGTAAAAAAGTCAGAACGATATGTAAAGTTGATAAATAGGCAAAAGTGTAAACCATATACTGTTAGGGTATCTATACAATTAGTAAAATTATTAAGAAAATGGTAAACACAAATCCAAGAAAGTGGTTACCTCTGAGGGCAAGGGAAGGGATGCAGATAGAGAGACACTATGGGTCTTCAAAAGTATAAGTAATGTTTTATTTCTTAAGCTGGAGGCAAATTAAAAAACCAAACACAAGTAAATAAATGATAATATAAGGGAAAATTATAATGAAAAATAGAAATACTATTACAAAAATAATCTGTGTCTTAAAAATATACGAATCCTCATTCTGTAACATCTTGGTATATGTCTCTTTAAGCAGTCTCTCACAATTTTAATGGAAATTTCATTCTCTTTTTTTCACTGGTATTGAGATCAGAAAATATTGGCTATTGAGATGCCCATATTTCATATCTCTTCTTTGAAAACAATTTAAAGAGACTGCTTTCAGAGAGAAGTTACTGGCTTATTTTAGGTTCTTATTAAGAAGGATGGAATGAAACCCCCATCTCTAAAAAGAGAAAATCTGAATGAATTATATTATCAGGAACATAGGACCAAAATAACGTAAGCTTTAAAAAACAATGTTGAATAGCTTTATGTAAACCTCTTGGAAGTTATTTTATTTAAAAATAAAGGGCTAGAGATATAGCTCAGTAGTACAGAACTGGCTGAGAATGCATGAGGTCCTGGTTTTGAGCTCTGACACACACATAAAAAGATTTTTACAGATTAAATACTATTAATTTTCCCTTAAAAAGTAACTATAATTATTATAAAGTACTTTTAATATATTGATAACTACCACAATATTTTCATAATCAGGTGAAAGTTACATGAAATAATCACATATCTCTGTTTTCAGAATGTAAATTCTAGGTAATAAATAACAAATGTATGTAACATGGAGAAGTATAACTGCTTTCTCAAGTAATATGTGTCTCCCATGGTCTTGTGATACTGTCAAAGGGAGAAGGTAACTTCAGCCTTCCTGTGGAATTGGTTTAAATGGACAAATCCGAGAAAGATGTTAGTGACTCTTAAAAGCTAGCCTAAGAAAATTTCAGATTTTCTTCTAAATTTTGCTTTTCTAAAATGTTTCATTTTCATTGGTACATTTAAAATTTTTAATTTTTACGCTTAAATATTCATAAATTGTTCAAGTTTACTTTCTATTGTCTTGAAAACTTACTGGATTAAAGATCTAAATACTCATTGAGTTTATAATTGAACAATTCCATAAAATTATCAAATATCTATTTCACTTTGTTTGATTTTCTTCCTTCACTGAAGTAAAAACATACATGTATACTATAGTTTTTGAAGGCTATTCAATGAATACAGTATGTGCAATGTAAAAAAATTCACATGAAAGAAAGTTCACATTACATCCTGGAAAGCATTCAGTATTTTGTTCAGTTGAAATAGAGAGGTCTTCCAGTAGAGCCTAATTTAATACATATTCCATTAAAAGAAAAAAAAATTCAAACTTGTTTCTTCTCATTATCTTGGGCTAACTTTCATACTTTCTTGAGTGCTATAATCAAAGACCAAATCCATGCTTCAAATCCCTTCCTTCCATCCCCACAAGACAAATTAGCAAATTCAGAAACAGAAAGCAAAAACTAATGTAATCAATTAAATGTTAAATAGTTCTAGGATTAAATGCCTGAATGGAACAATATTGGCCAATGACCCAAATAAATTTGGGGCACATGCTTTTCCATCCCAAAGCTATCTGTATAAAAGCAGGCTCACAACCTTCACACTGTCTTCCTCACAACACATCATTCTATCATTGAATAATAGAAGACAAATGCTGACCTAGTTTAGAAGTGCAGATGAAAAGAAAATGAAAACAGGCTACATGACAGCAATGAGGAAACCATGGTAACTAGAAGGGAGGACTGTTTTGCTTACTTTATTTTGGTCAGAATAATCAGCAAGCTGAGCCTTTAGTTCAGTAATCTCGGCCTCTAGCAGACGGATCACTTCTTCATAGTCCATCTCCATTCCATGCGCCTGCCTCTGTGCAGCTTCAGCAAGATGAATCCGACTTCGCAGAGCCCTTGTTTCTTCAACTACAGCTTTGGCTTCCTAAAGAGTTCAAAGTTAATGCTATTGAGAAATAAAAACATAAAAAAGATAGCTCTATGTCTACACAAAATATTCTCCTCACTCTGATGATTATAATTCCAAAACTTAATACACATTGTTCTTCACTTCTCCACTTGAAGATTAATATACATATTATTTTATTATGTGGACTAGTTGCCTGGTCCTACTTTTTTCTTTGTTGGTTTCTTGGAAAATTTTCAGTGTGAAATCTCTGTCTTCATAATCTTAGTGTAACATTTGGAAAATAAAAGAAATTGAAGAGAATTGAAAATGGAGAACAGAAAGTAGTTCAAAACACAAGAGTAGGCTACAACAAAATTCAAGTAAGTGGTAGGGCTCATGTTCTAAGAAGGCTTCTGCAACTTCTTCAGATGCTGCTGAGAGATTTATAGAGTTGTGGGGCTTCTTCATGGACCCAGTCCCTGGGTCAAAAGCTTTTTCCCCCAATACCAGTCTGTTACTTATCACTTTTGATTTAAGCAAAAGTGCAATTTAGTAGCATAATATATAGTTGTGTCTGTAGTATGCAATGTTTGCAAGACAGTTATTAAATACATGATATATCTCAGTGGCTTCATTGGGCTTTTCTCATCTAATCTTTAGAACAACATTGAAAGAAAGGCATTATTATTATTATAGGAAACCATCTCACACATAAGCAAACAGACTCAGAGAAATTACATACAAGTGCCAAAATTTGAATCCAAGTGTAATTGACTCCAACATTACTGCTCTCTTTTCACCATTTTACTCTGTTTTTAAATGACAAAATACAACAAAACAAGAATCCCCTGTACACTAGATATGCACTCTATCTTAGGAAAAGGTTCCAAAACTACTTGCTGTCTCAAAATTTGCCTTGGTGGTAGATCAAAAACAGTCCCCTAGAACAACAGGATAATTTGACATGGCACTTACTATACTCTAAGTCATTTGTTTTTCTTTATCTGATGCAGACATCTCTCTTCACTTCAATGGAACATATTCCAATTGTAATGGCTAGTATGAAACTATGGGTATTTAAGTTTTCTTGGAGCTGTTACTGGACATTTGCTTTTGTTTGAGCCTAAATACACTTGAAGTGCTGAGAGGGTTAGGTATACAGACATTCTTAAGGGTCAGTTGTGTATTCATACTCAATAACTATTTATTAAATACTTACTATGTGTCAGGTCCTGGAATAGGTAGTGGTGGACAATACAGACAGAAAACCCTCACTCTCACCCCGCAAAATCTGCACTCTAGTTTGGAGACACAGGTGGTAGATTAGGGATTATCAGGGAAGAATTCAGTAAGAAGACATCTTCTGGGAGTGGTGACATGTGCCTGTAATCCCAGTACTCACAAGGCTTGGGCAGGAGAATCCTAAGTTCAAGGCCAGCTTGGGCTACAAAGTGAGACCCTATTTCAAATATACAAAAACAAAAACAAAAGACACCTGATCAGAGTCATGCAGAAAGGATAGAATCTTGATTTCATGAGGAGGAGCTTGGAACTTTCTGGGAAAAGGGATCAGTTTGTGCAAAGCCCTGAGGTGAGCCTGTGCTTTGCATCTTTGGAGAGCAGCAAGGAGGGAGTGAAGCAGAGGTACTGAGTAGTAGGGGAAGGGTAAAGAGCAGCAGTAGATTATAAGAGCAGAATGGTAATAGGAGTGAGTACAGGCATGGGGTTGGAGTGGAGTGGCAGACCTCATGCAGATTTGTAGGCCACATTATAAGGGGTTTGGTTTCACTGAGGGTGAGATGGGAAGTAATTGGAGGGTTTTGAGCAGAGAAATGATATGACTTGACCTAAATTTTAAGAAGATTACTTTCAGTGCTCTGTTGAGAGCAAACTACAGGAGAAGGCAAGGGTGAAGCAGTAAGAAGAGGAAGGGGACAGGCAAAGTTATTGTGGCTTGGATAAAGCTGATAGTAGTAGAGATGGTGTAAATGATTAGATTCTAAATTTAGTTTGGAAGTAGAGCTAACAGGTGAAGTCATCAATAACCTGAATTTAATAGCCACTGCACCTAGACAATCGTGATAAAACTACAAATGGATAAACAATACTTACCCATTTTTTGATTCAGCTTAGAACATTAGGTATGACTTAGACAAACAGAGGAGGGTATGTTGTTGTTGTTAGGTGCCGTGGAGTCGGTATCCGACTCATAGAGACCCTATGTACAACAGGGGAAACACTATTGTCAGTGCTTCTCTGCTATTCATAGAGTTTTCAATGGTGGACTGATTTTTGGGAGTGGGTTGCCAGGTCCTTCTCCCCTTAGATGCTGTGGAGTCATGTCCAACTCATAGCCATCCTCATAGGGTTTTCAATGGCAGATTGTTTCAGGATTACCTTGGGAGTGGGTTGCCGCATCCTTCTCCCATTTTGGGGGTGCTGGGAATCAAACTCGGGACCTCAGAGACTGCAGAACGGCGCTCTATGAACTGAGCTAAATCCCAGCTGGGGGTATGTTAGACAAGACAAAACAAAACAAGCCAAACCCAGAAACCATAATATGAATAAAAGTAGGGAGGCAAGAAGGAATGTGGCACATTTGAGAAATGATGCTAGATGGATTTTGATTGGAGTAGAGGCTTACTAGACAGGAAAAATGGATTTTAAAAGGAAAAAGGCTGAGGAGAGGAAGGAAAAGGGCTAGGTTCTGGTAGAAATAGCATGATGGGCAAAGGCGCTTAAATCTGGAGAAGTCTTAAGGCCTTCTCAGTGGAAAGTGACATGAGAAAGTGCTTCAGAAAAGTAAACCTGAGGGCTGGAGAGGTAGCTCAGTGAGAGAGCACTTACCTAGCATGAACAAGGCTCTGAGTTCAATCCCCAGCACCACCAAAAAATAAAATAAAATAAAAAATAAAAAATCAGGAAAGGTAAACACGACCAGAGGGTGCACAATGGAGAGATTCAGCCAATCAACTGCATTCTATACCCTTGATTCAAAATATTTTATTTCCTTGCATCTGAGAGTAATCATCTTATACTAGATGGGTATTTTCAGAAAACACTGTCTAGGAAGGAAAATGCCTGCAGCCATAGCCCTGTGGCTTCTGATCCTGTCAGATCTTGGAAGCTAAGCAGGATCGGGCCTGGTTAGTTCTTGGATGAGAGACCGCCTGGGAACACCAGGTGCTGCAGGCTTGGGAGATGGACCCGGCAACCCACTCCCAAAAAACAATCAGCCATTGAAAACTCTATGAACAGTAGAGAAGGACTGACAATAGTGTTTTGCCTGTTGTATGAAGAGTCGCTATGAGTTGGACACCGACTGGATGGCACCTAACAACAACAAGGAAGGAAAAGGACACCCACCCAGCACACCACATCTGCCTGTTCAGACAAGTTGATCATGAAAGCCATCACTGACGCACGGAGTCAACTTCACACCAGACTGTTGCTGCACACACAGGAGGCAATGACTTAATGTGCCAGCCCTGTTCTAAATATCTTATGTGTCTACTCAGCTCATCTGCACACTGTGATGTGAGGTACGTCTATTGTTATCCTCATTTTATGGACAGGACACGGAAGCATAGAAAGGTTAAGTAACTTGCTCAGAATTATGAACCTAATAAGTGGCAGGAATTGAACCCATGCAGTCTAGTTACAAAGTTTATGTTCTTAGTTACTATTCCATACCACCTTGCCAGCTACAGAAAATGTTAAAAAATATCACTCATAGGTGACAATATTATCTGTGACAGCTCTGTATTAGCTTAGGATATGGCCATTATAATGGACTTATTCACATTTAAGGCCACTACAATGCTTCCCTTTTTCCATTCAATCAAGTTAAAAAAAATACCTCTGAAGTGAATGAAGGGCAAACATTTCACCGAAGCTGCAATGAAGAATGACTAATTTGATGATTTGTCTTCATCACCCTCACTTCATGCGGCTTTTATTCCTCTATAAAAACAGTGCTTTTATTTTTGTTCAAAGAGTGCTAGCTAATTAAATGGAGACTCTGGATGGAATTTATACAGCCATTATAGTGCGCTGACAGTAATACAGTGTGAAATGCAGTTTGGTGGTAAAAGATGCAGAAGTTTTGATGCTGAATAAATTCGTGCTATTTCTTTTGTGAATGTCTAACTGTCAGGCTGGTGAATGTGACCCCTTAGCAAAGTTCTAGCCCAATTCCCACTGAATGGCTGTTTAAAAGATAAGTGCATTGAAATGACGACTTTTAGAGGAAGCAGTAAAGAAAAGATAATAGCAGTGTGCCAGATTTAGCAATAGAGGATCACACCAATCCATTTTCTCTTTTCCTCCCAGGCTGTCTTCTAATAAATAACTGCAAAGCATCCTATGTCAGTAACATTTGAGCCAGAATTTTCCTGGTACCTCTCCATGAGCCTGAAATCCTAATCAGGACAAATGTTGTAGTCAATTTACCGATTTACTTTGTATAAGGTACAGTTTAATTCAGATTAGAAAGTTAAATCATAAAAGAAAAACTAAGGTATAATAGTAATCAAAAAATTAACATAAGCATTATGTTTTTAATACTAAATCATATGAGCAAATTTAATAGAAGAGAATCCTGAAATATGAAGTTAAATCCGACTTAATTTTGTTTTTGGTGATACTGAAGAAATGCCTTCATCGCATACTGCTGCTCTGTAAAATGAAAGTTTTCCTCCCCACAATTTCAAAGTGAATTTTTAGAGAAGATAGACTAAATTCTTTTTTGAAAACATAACTCAAACTAATGAAAATCTTCATAGGCTACTAATACTTTGGTTTTTGCTATGTGATTATATTGAGACAAAGGGCAGTATAAGCACAGCTGAAGGACAATATGCTTTGTGTTCTTCCACATACAGTGCAACATGAGCTAGAATTAAAAAACAAAAACAAAAACATGGTGCTAGGGTATAGTTCAGCAGTAGAGTGTTTGCCTAGAATAAAATACATGAGTACTCCCTAGTCACTATCTTAGATCTTTTTTTTTTTTTTCTTTTCCTTTTCTGGTTATATAATTGCCTAAGACTCAGTCTGCTCATTTGTATAGTGACACATGACACCTACCTTATAAGATCAAAACAACTCTCACAAGAGGGTTAAAGAAATAATTACAGTCCCTGGTATAGTTTTTTCCCTTTCTTTTTCACTATTTTTGAAAAAAATACATTATCATTATTATGTGTCAGAGGGCCTGAGTAGATAATAAAGGTTTTCCTGAGATACTCAATTAGTAATACCAGTTTTTGAACTTTAGAGAAATTGCTTGAAAATTTAATATGCACATGTGTTTTCTAATGTTAGCAAAAATTTTGTAAAACCCTTTCCTCTCTAGTTATGAGTCCTAATGGCCCCATACAGTAGAAGGAAGAAGCATTAGCTGCAGTTACACACTTATAATTAGGCTAGCACATACACAGCACTAATCTTAGAAGTTCCGTAATTTTTAGGCAAATCAGTAAATCTTTCAAGTGTCAATGGCTGACGAGAAAACAGGAGATTGCAAAGATATATATGTTTTAGTGTAATGTAACTTATGGTACCAAGCCTTCTTCTCTTATCAGTTTCAAACATTCACTCATCAGAAAACCTTTCTTGGTTTTGGTCCTATTACAGTTTATGAAAAATGATTAAGGGTTACTGCAGGAAGAAGACTGTTGAATGAAAGCTGTTTAAAAGCAAGTTCTATTTAGTATCCTTAACTTGTGTAACTAATATTTTAAAAATATATCTTTTAAAGGATGATCTCAAAATGCTTTGTAGATAAGCTCATGAATGACTTACAACTTACTCCAAAAGCATGGATGTATTTGGGAAAGAATTTGAATTCACAGAACTTTTCATACACTTCTGATATGTGTTCTCTCCTTCCTCGCTCCCCTTCCATGTATCCATCCAGCCTGTACCACTCTACCATCTTTCTTAACAAGTCATTAAGCACATCTTAAACAAGTCATTTGCCTGCAGCTGTAGCCCTGTGGCATCCGATCCCATCAGATCTCGGAAGCTAAGCAGGGTCAGGCCTGGTTAGTACCTGGGTGGGAGACCGCCTGGGAACACCAGAAACTGTAGGCTTGGGAGAAGGACCTGGCAACCCCCTCCCAAAAATCAATCTGCCATTGAAAACCCTATGAACAGCAGAGAAGCACTGACAATAGTGTTTCCCCTGTTGTACAGAGGGTCGCTATGAGTCAGATATCGACTTGACAACACCTAACAACAACAACAAAAACAAGTCATTTAAGATGAAACTCTTCATCCATGATGTAATTTGCAGCCATTTCTTAATTTCCATCTCTACCACCACATCACTGATTTGTGTCTTTATTACCTGATGGTCGGGTACTATGAAAATCACTTAAGCGGTCACTCTGCCTATTGTATTCTTTACTGTAATGTGTCTTGCATACTTGAGGATCAGTTTTCCTAAAATATTGCTGAAGTTTCTCCTTAGGTAACAAACCTAAGTACATGGTATGTAATAAAATGGCACATGATAAACTATAACCCCACTCTCCATACTTCACAGTTCTCCAGTGCCTGTTCAAATCAACCTGCATAGCTTTAGTACATTCAGCTATCTTACCTTATCATATCTTTTCCCCCTTTTTATCTTTCATAATAACTATTGTCTACAATTAATCACATACTACTTAGTATTTCCTACTGCTATCTTGAACTATCACTAAATGATTTATTACCTAACTTTTTAAGATCAAAGGATATTGACTATCTAAATTAGAACTTAAACTGTCTGAGAATAAAGAATTCTATAAACTATGAACAGGTGTTCCACTTAACCTAAAAATGAGGTATAACTGAGTTGACAAACCATGAAAATGACTATTTGGCTTTTCATATATAATAATTGCCGTAGAGAACTTTATTAGGCAAGATGCTTTCGTAGGAAAGTCCTTCATAAAAAGTTTCAAGTTTACGGGAATATTAGAACTATATTTCATGTAAATTACAATAGTAGTCATAAACCATGCTATGAGAAATGTCACATAATGAAAAGAAAAGCATTTTATTATGCCCTTTTAAAATATAAATTAAAAATTCTTTTATAGTATTTATCAAGCAAATGTTATTATATAAAAATTAAGAAAAATGAAACAAATACTAAGGTTGAGAAAAGGACCATTATACTAATTGGCAATTTTATTTCCTGCTTTATCATAAAATGTAAGATTTAAAAATTAGTCATATTGGTTTATGTTTCCTTTATAAATTTCCAACATGGGTTAACACAGTCCATGCTCTCAAGGACCACATGATCTTTTTTCTTTTCTTTTCTTTTTTTGTGGTACTGGGGGTGGAACCCAGGGCCTCACGCTTGCATGCTTTGCAAGTACCGTACCACTGAGCTGCACCTTTAGCCCATTTTTTAACTTTTTGAGACAGGGTCTCGCTAAATTATGCAGACTGCCTCTGGTCTTGAACTTGCGATCCTCTTGTCTCTGCCTCCCGAGTCGCTGGGATTATAGGTATGTGGCACCCTGCCCTATTAGGGACCACATGAGGTTTCCAACCTCATCCAATGCTTCACTCCACAACTTACATAGCAACACTTCTTTTTAAATTGTATAATATTGACAGAAAATCTATTAAAGAAACAAAGATTTCTTTATTTGGTATGAAAAAAATCATTACTTTGGAAAGGAAGATGTGGTTAAGCTTTCTGGAGGAAAATCAGATCAATCAAATTATAGTTGGCTCTAATTAACCCTCTCAAGAGCTGTCAGCTCTTCCTGCATCTGTTTAACTTTTCAAAAGGTGCAAAATTGATTTCTGAATCTGAACATCAAAGAAAATCAAAGAAACAACTTTCAATCTCCTTTATAAACAGGAGTCCCTAATCAAAGACAGAGATAAGTACACCTATCAGATAAATTTCATCATGTGAAACTTGTTCACAAAATAAACATCAATTAGTTCAAACTCTGTTTTGACATTATATTGGTACCATATATATATATTTGTGGTATATTTAATGCTAAAAATGTATTTTCTGGTTTAGCGAAGGTTGATGTAAAAGAAAAAAGCATCTAATTCTGGTTAGAAATGTATCAATAGAGAGCATTTATAGTATTGGAAACATCCTTTCATCATCAGAGTTTAAACTCTATTCACCAAACTGTGGTACAGCTTGATGGCTACTTTTTAAAATATGAAACATTTAGAATTTAACTGAAGTTTGGCATTTAAGAGGGATCTGTTTTTAAAAATAGAAATGTATTCTTTCTAAACCTTTGGGTATTTAATTCAGTTAGAAAAAACTTTATATCAAATTTTGTTTTGGAGGAACTTGACCAAGAGTTCTAAATTTACAGGTAGAAATTAAAAAATCTAATAGCAAGATTATTAAGTTGATTTGGAAGGACAAATCATGAGAAATGGTAAACAAAAACAAGAAGAATGAAAGACAGAAATGGGGGGAGTGAAATGGTGGATTTGCATAAACCTACAATAGTTTACACTGGACAAAGAAGAGGCAAGTGACAGTCACCCACCCAATAAATACTTATTGAGAAGCAACTGTAAAAACCAAATAGCCTCCAACAGTCCCTAGATTATGTAAGAATTTAATTTATAATAATGGTGAGGCCAAAAAACAATACACAGTTTGCTACAAGAAACCATTTGGGGAAAAAATTATAAAATATAAACTCTCATTTCACACCATATACCAAAATAATTTCTTAGGTGAGTTAAATGAAGATATGAGAAAGATCGTGGTAAAAATATATCTGAAATATGGCTAGGAATAAACTTGCTCAAAGGTTTTAAAAAGGTGAAGTCATTAAAAAATAAATTTGACAATATAAAAATGTCTATGTTTAAAAACATCAGAAAAATTAGAAAAACCATTTGTATACAGGTTAAATATTTGCCTCAGAGTTAGGAGAAATAGGGCTAATTTTACCCTGTTGTTGTTAGGTACCCTTGAGTGGGATCCCACTCATACTGACCCTGTGTACGATAGAACGAAACACTCCTCCACATTGTGCCATGCCCAGCACTATGTCAGTGCTTCTTTGCTATTCATAGGGTTTCCAGTAGCTGATTGTTTTTGTTTGGGAGTGGGCTGCTGGGTCCTTCTCCCAAGCCTATTGCACCTAGTGTTCCCTAGTGGTCTCCCATTCAAGTACTAACCAGGCCTCACCCTGCTTAACTTCCGAGATTTGAAGAGATTGGATGCCAGGGGGCTGTGGCTGTGATCTCATACACTGATGAAGGGAAAAGGGTATATCTCATATACTGATGCAATAAGAGGAGGAAAGAAAAAAAAACCAGGAGTGGGAAAGGGATAAAGGTAAGACTAAAGACAAATAGCAAGAGTAGCAGAATATCATTAGTAGTCACATGAGGAAATCAGCTGCCTTCACTACTGAGGAACTGTAAAAGAGTTCATAATGTAATTTGAAATCCAGACACAATCTTTTGATGTCTAACATGGATGACAACAAACCAAAGTACGGTATTTTCAAGTAATAATTTATTTATGTGAGGTTAGGCAATGACTACAGAAGTATTGTTTTTCACTCCTAGTTTGTGAATAAATCACTTACTACAATGTCATGAGTCCCATACTGAAGTAAGTGTACTGAAAGTGTTTCTCACATAGTAAACTGCCAAGATAAGAGTTTTATAGTATCAACTGCCTTATCACTACTTCCTCCTTGGGTAAAATTTACTAGTTTGTCAGTCAAGTTAATATATACTGCTTCAACTTCCAAAAACATAAAATTCTTGGCATCTACACAGATTTTAAAATATCCCCTGAAAGGTACTCTCTTAGCAACTGATAATAAACTTAGAGATATGTGGGGTTTTTTTAGCAAAATATGAAAAATTACAGGGAGCAATTTCTCTTTTGTATACAAATATGCCATCTAACAGCTTACCAGATTGTTGTTGTTGTTAGGTGCCATCGAGTCGTTATCCGACTCATAGTGACCCTCATAGGGTTTTCAATGGCTGACTGTTTCGGGATTGCCTTGGGAGTGGGTTGCCACATCCTTCTCCCATTTTTGCGTTGCTGGGAATCGAACTTGGGACCTCAGAGACTGAAGAGCAGCGCTCTACCAACTGAGCTAAATCCCAGCCCAGCTTACCAGATACAAGGCACTTATTATGGACTTACTTTTTCTTCCTTTCTTCCTTCCTTCCTCTCTCTCTCTTCTTTTCCTTCCTTCCTTCCTTCTTCCTTCCTTCCTTTCTTTCTCTTTCTTTTTCTTTGTTTCCTTTCTTTTTCCCTCCCTCCCTCCCTCTCTCTCTCTTTCTTTCATTTTTCTTTCTTTCTCTTTCTTCCTTTCCTTTCCTTTCGTTTCTTTCCTTCTTTCTCTCCTCTCTTCTCTTTTTCTTTCCTTTCTTTTTTTCAGTACGGGGGAATTGATCCCAGGGCCTCATACATGCTCTTGGCAAGTGCTCAACCACTAAGCCGTACCCCCAAACCCATTTTTTACTTTGTAATTTTGAGACAAGATCTCACTAAATTATGCAGGCTGCCTCGGGGCTCAAACTTGGAATCCTTCTGTGTCCACCTCCCGAGTTCTGGGGATTGAAGGTGGGTGGCAACATGCGTGGCTATGAAATGCTTTCTAGAAAGTTATAAGTTTGCTTTAGTTTTCTTTTTTATTACTACATTGAAAGTTCTTTGTAGTTTGTATACCTACCTTTATGGTGCCTATAGATAAAATTAGTATTTAATAATTTTTTAAAAATTTGCTTGCAAAATTTCTCTTATAAGTTATGAGGCATATGCAAAGCAATTCATGAGAAAAGTGTGGTTTGTGGCCCCTGAAGAGCCAGAAAATAAGTGGCTCAGAGTATGGAACCCAGAGCCCCAACATCATCAGTTGTAAGTAGGCGAGCCTTTTATAGGCAATATTGTAATCAAATGGACTGCAAAGTTTCTATGAAAAATAACATTACTTTCCTTCCAAATCCTCCAACAGTGAAAATTCTGTGGTTTTAATTAGACACAACTAAAATGAGTCTGCCTGCAGCCATAGCCCTGTGGCATCTGATCCCATCAGATCTCGGGAGCTAAGCAGGGTTGGGCCTGGTTAGTACTTGGATGGGAGACCGCCTGGGAACACTAGGTGCTGTAGGCTTGGGAGACGGGCCTGGCAACCCACTCACAAAAAAAAAAACAATCTGCCACTGAAAACCCTATGAATAGCAGAGAAGCACTGACAATAGTGTTTCACCTGCTGTACGTAGGGTCGCTATGAGTTGGATACCGATTGGATGGCACCTAACAACAACAACAACAACAACAACAACAACAACAACAACAAAATAAGTCCTGTAATACAATAGGATAATAAAAATTCCCCCAGAATTATTAAGATGGTAGGATATTTTCTATAGTAAGAAAAATAATCATCTAATTTAGAAATGAGAATTCTGAAATTAATGCCTATATTAGTCTGTTTTCTGTTGTTATAATGAAGTACTTGAAGATGGGTAATTTGTAAGAAAGAAGTTTATTTAGCTCACAGTTTTAGAGGATGAAAATCTAAACAGCATAGTGTCAACCCTGATCAGGGTCCCCTGTCTGCACTGCTTCATGACAAATGATATCCTGGTGGAAGTGCATCCAGGAAGGAGCACATGTGAGGGAATGATCACATAGAGAGAAAGGGGTCCCTGAGAAATTGCAAGAACACACCTCCCATGACCTGAGGATCATTCCACCTTTTAATGGTTCTACCACCTCTTAGTATCTCCACACTGAGGCTCAGGATTCTAACATAGGAACCTCTTAGGGAAATTTTGAAACCATATTTACACATAGAAAAACCTTTGCCAAACTTGTGATAGATTCACCTCCAGTACATCACTAGGTATTGTTGGTGTCTGTACAAACAGGAATGGCAAGTAGGCTGTCCCAAAGCTATAGCCTCTTGTTCTTTTTTCAAGCAAGCTTTCTTTATCTTAGGCAGTTTCTTGAGGAGAGTCTAATGGTAGAGAAGAGAGGAGTCATTTTCTGAATCATAAAAGGAAATTAATATTGAAAAACAAACTCAACTAAGTTTAATAAGCTTCTTTGGATTGCTATCAATCATTACAAGAGCTTTATAATTTCTTTTCTCAAAGAGGTTATTTTTTTTCTTTTTATAAAACCTTTCAAGATAATTGTAGATTAATAGACAGTTATAAGAAGTAATACAGAAAAAGAAGTCTCCTGTTCTCTTCATCCACTCTCCCTTGTGGTTACATCTTGCATTACTATAGAAGAATGTGGTAACCAGGAAACAGACACTGATACAATCTACCACCATTATTCAGATTTAACCAATTTTATATACATTCATAAATAAAAAGGAACAATGTATAGATATAAACAACTATCTGGATGGATCCCAAGAGAATTATGCTGACCGAAAAGATCCAGTTCCCACAAAATGACATACTATATGATTCCATTTATACAACATTTTTGAATGAAAAAAATGTACAGAGACAGACAACCGATTGGCAGTTGGCAGGCATTAAGAGAGCAGGCGGAAGGAGGCATTGGCCATAAGAGCAGCATGAGGGATCTTTGTAAAGGTAGTTTTTACTGGAAAATAAAAGTAAACATTCTGAGGCCAGGAATATTTTACTATAGCATGCTCTTAGAACAGAAAGGACCAACAAATCAAATATATGCATTTTCTTCTTTTTCCCTCTAGAGATGAGATGGCATCTTAGATTATCTACTAGTCCTGCATTGAAAAACTATTAAAAATTTAGACTGCCAAGGAAGAAAAAGAAGCAAGTGTGAGATATCAATTCTAAAAATTAGAGGCTTTAATGTAAATAAATACAAGAAGGAACATAATCTCTAAATGTGCAAACATGAACAGTGCTTAAAAATCACTTATTGTTCTTTTAAAAGATATACTTAATTTGTTCTTCAGGTTTCTTTGTTGCTTCATCCATAAGCCAAGATGGCTCACCTGTCAGCTGTCTCAGCTGTCACTAATGTCACATTTAACCTTGACTGTCCACAGAGAATCCTGTGCTGATTTCATTATACTTCATATTTTCCTCAGTTATTCAACCCAACCTTTGTATAGGTGAGGCAACTACAACTGGGCTTATCTGAACCTAGAGAAGTTGCCAAATGAACAATTTCCCATGTTTCTTCAGGGCAAAGACTGGTTCTGACAAGCTAAATATTTTGGCTTTGGATTGTTCACCAAGTCATTGTTGCCTGAGGTCATAACACTATGGTCAAAAAAACTTTAAAAACAACTGGAGTGTGAGAGTAGGTTTTAGAAAGTTGTTGATCAAAGGCAGTTGCTACAACAGCCCATGCCTGTTAAACATTGTTAGAACTTGAAGAGAAATAACAACATGTATAATTTTATGGGAAATTGTGCTCATGATTTCCAAATAGTAAGGATGGGTTATTTTGTAAGCCATAAAATCTCATGAAAAAATACTTAGGTTTGAGAGAACAGTATTGGTGGTGGTGTTAGGTGCTGCTGAGTTGGTGTCCAACTCATAGTGACCCTACATACAACAGGCAAAACAGTATTGTTAGTGCTTCTCTACTATTCATAGGGTTTTCAGTGGCTGATTGATTTTTGGGAGTGGGTTGCTGGATCCTTCTCCCAAGCCTACAGCCTCTGGTGTTCCCAGGTGGTCTCCCATCCAAGTACTAACCAGGCCCAACCTTGCTTAGCTTCTGAGATCTGATATGATTGGACGCCACAGCCATATGGCTCAGGTAGAGAAGAGTATAGTCACTTCATTATGGAACAATGAGTATTCTGGTAGCTATTACTGCTTAAAAAAACAAAACAAAACAAAAAACAGCCACCTTATCCTTCTGATGAGGAAAGATCCCTTTATAGTTTTTCCTTTTGTTTATTTCCTTTGTCTGAATTTCCACAATTTAAAATAGCTAAGGAAGCTCTAAAAGGGAAGACTATTCTGTTTTTAGGATCATGCCACTATCTAAATGAGGGAATAAAGGAGATCAAATTGTGTTCTCTTTTCTCTTTGGAAGCAGCAGATAATTATTATTGGACATAAAATTCACAATCAATCTGGTAATATTTTAATAGGTAGGTCACATATGTGTTTAAAGGATTTATATGGCGTAATCATTAGCACTACACTGATGTGATGTCAGGATCCTCAAAAGAATACCAAATCAAAGGGAAGAAATTGTCACATTTTATACAATTCAAGTTTCTAGTTCTTAAAAGTTTTTAAGGGAACAGTTATACACATTCTTTGTAATTTTTGAAGACTTTCACTTATTGTGAAAAAAATTAATTCTTGGTAAAACAGTATTTTCACTAAGGCATAGGAACTTTTTCATTAAGACAATATGTCTATATCATCAAAATCTTAAGAGAATATTATCTTTCTACATACAAAAGAGAAGCTGAATGGTTCGCAAAGTCAATATATTTTTAAAGTGGACAGTTTTAGGATTAATTTAGGGTAGACTATTTTTTTATTGTGTGTTTCTGAAATGAACAACATTTCGGTACATACACATGTGGATTTGTATACACAGGCATATATGTATATTTTAAATTATTTTTGTTAAAACTAGAAACTGTGTGTTAACATTAATAACAAATTAACACATTTTTACCCTCAATCTCATTTATCTTGTTTTGTTAATTGCATCAGTATAGCTTCTCAATCACCAAATTAAAAAGCCTTGACTGCTCTCTCTGCTTATTACTGAATATTCTATTACTGTTAAATCTTGTTGACTGTATCTTAGGCTATCTTTCACATAGATCCACTTGGTAACTTCCTGTTACCACTACCCAGCTAAATCCTCCATTGCCTATTATCTGGACAAGCATTTTTCAAACTTAAAGGTGCATACATATCACCTAAAGACTTGATAAATTCAGATTCTGATCCATCAGCTCTGAGATGAGGCCTGAGACGTTCATTGTGTTTCTAAGTTCCCAGTGTTGCTGATACTGCTGCTATTAATGACAGCTCTATCAATAGCAAGAATGCACCGTTCAGATCAGGACTGTCCATTCATAGTGGTCACTAATTGTATATGGCTGCTAAGTACCTGAAATATAGCTTTTTAAGTGAGAAACTGAAGTTTTAATTTAATCTTAATTGTTGTTGTTGTTGGGTGCCGTTGAGTCGGTATCCGACTCATAGCGACCCTCATAGGGTTTTCAATGGCTGACTGTTTCGGGATTACCTTGGGAGTGGATTGCCAGGCCCTTCTCCCATTTTTGTGGTGCTGGGAATTGAACTTGGCACCTCAGAGACTGCAGCACAGCGCTCTACCAACTGAGCCAAATCCCAGCCCTAATCTTAATTAGCTTACACTAAATTAAAAACTGAAGAAGTATAAAGTATTTTTCCATTAAGCACAACATTATTGTTTTGGTAGGATTACATTTCACTTTAAGCAACTGCATCATGTAAGACATTATTGTTGATCAGTAGTGTCCGTGTTAGACATGAATCATTTGAATAGTAAGCATAAACATATACCTGATCTGATTGGTATCAATGAATTAATTTCGTTTTTAAAAATTAAGCACCAATGTGTACACTGTGCTTATCTGAATTTTATGCAGACAGCATGAGTTACAATGATACCTATATGTATCATAATTGGTAATTAAACTGAAATACTATTTTTATTTTGGCTGGGATTTAGCTCAGTTGGTAGAGCACTGCGCTGCAGTCTCTGAGGTCCGGAGTTCAATTCCCAGCACCACAAAAATGGGAGAAGGGCCTGGCAATCCACTCCCAAGGCAATCCCGAAACAGTAAGCCATTGAAAACCCTATGAGGGTCGCTATGAGTCAGATACCGACTCGACGGCACCTAACAACAACAACAACTATTTTTATTTATACTATAATTAAACTTTTTCTACCAAGATCAAAATTTGCCCATAAAGTAAGTATAGGTCAATTTTTTAATTGAGAATCAAGACATTCTGATGCAGAATAAAGTAGAGATCATTTGGTTAACAAACGTGACCAGAACAACAGAGATTAGAAGAGGCTATGTTGCAAATTTCACAATGGATGTACTTGGAATTTGCAAAAGGTATTTATTGTATAAGAAATGTTTTCAATATATAATAAAGCAAGAAATATTAAAATATATTTTTGTAACTGTATGCTAAATTTGATAGAATGTCTTAACAGTCAAGAAAGAATCAAATTAGTCACTTAAACTTAGAAATAAATGCCCAACATTTGTAACTTTGGCCAGCTATAAAATGGCTTGGATTTTTGCACAAAAGAATCAGTCAGTTACTCAGGCTGAGGCAGGAGGATCACAAATTCAAGGCCTGCTTGGGCTACCTAGCAAGTTCAAGGTCAGCCTGGGCAACTTTGCAAGATCCTATCTCAAAAATAATAAAAGAAAGAAAAACGGGGCAGGGCTGTAACTCAGTAGTAGAACATGTGGCTAGCATATACAATGCCCTGGGTTTCATCCCCAGAACCTCTACCTAAAAAAAGAATAAACCATTTTTAGAGTGAGATGGTAGATTCCATTATGATAAAAAAAAAAAGAAAAGAAAAAAAAGACATTTTACTAAAAAAAAGAAAGCTCAATAAAATCACAAATCTAGACTTTAGGAACTATGTAACAATATCAATGATCAAGTGATTTAAAAATTGAAAAATAAGTACTTTTCTTTGGTGTAAGTGAGTCATGTAATAATAAGAGACATAATTCATTTCAGACATCATGCATGCATTATCTCAAAGGATTTACAAATTTATGATGAAATGCTGTTGATTTATAGCCTAAAAGAAATACCTTGCAATGGAGATCTTTTTAACCTTTACATCTACTAAACAAGAGTTTCAGCTAACTAATGAAAAACAAGTTTTTGTCATAGTGGTCCAGCTACGTTGGATCAAAAATCTGAATTTACTGACATTTTCAAATAAGAGATTTTTCTTTATTGTTTTATCCCCACTGTATGACATATATTGAAGGAAAATCTGTGCCCAGTTTTCTGATGTGGATTATGTGAGAAGTGTCATGGATACATTTTTGTTGTTGTTGTTGCAGTACTTAGTTGTTGAACCCAGGGCCTTGTACGTATATTGCAAGTGCTCTACCACTGGGCTGCAGCCCCATTCCTTTTTTTTTTTTTTTTTTCATTGTACTAGGGGTTGAACCCAGGGCCTCGAGCTTGCATGCTTTGCAAGTGCTAGATTACTGAGCTGCACCCCCAGCCCACTTTTTTACTTTTTGAGACAGGTCTGGCTAAGTTATGCAGACTGCCTCTGGTCTCAAACTTGTGATCCTCCTGCCTCCGCCTCCCAAGCCGCTGGATTACAGGCATGCGCCACTGCGCCTAGCCTCAACATCCCATTCTTTAGTTTTTGTTTTGTTTTGTTTTGTTTTTAAATTTTGAGTCAGGGGTCTCACTAAGTTATGTAGGCTGCCTCTGATCTCAAACTCATGCAGTTCTCCTGCCTCCACCTCCTGAGTCTCTGGGATTACAGCCATGGGCCCCAGTGCCCAGGATGGATACAGTTACAAACACTGTTAGGAGCTAGGGATTATAGAACTGTTAAAAAAAATTAAAAACAATTAATTTAATGATCCTGTGTTCTCTGCCAATGCTAGATGTGGAAGAATATTTAGCTCTAGTCAAGATTTTCTTAAAACAAATATTCAGTATTCAAAGACAAAAAAGTCAGTGCAATTTACGTTTTCCTTTTCAACATCACATTGAATGTGAATGACCTAAATTTGAAACTCTAAAAAGTGGAAACCTTACTTGTGAACCTGGAGAACTATAAGAATGTAAGCTGACATTATAATTATATATAAAATAAATAAAAATACATATTCTACATATTTTTACCATATATCAATATGTAAATTTTAATTATTGATAGTATTACCAATTGGCTACGGTTTAGAGTTGTTTTCAGTATATGTAATATTCCTTGCATTTGAGGCTAATAATATAGATTTGAAAAGAAGTAGTGAATACATTTAAATAGTTGTAGATTTGAAAATATGCTTAAAGAAAAGTTATTCTAAAAAGCTAAAATAGTTTTGTCAGTGTGGATGCAAATATTACAAGAAAAAAACTTTTGGTATTTTGAATTAATTATTAGAAATTTTAAAGTAAGTTTGGAACAACTTGGGTATATAAGTCTGCATTTTCAACTGTAAATTTTATTACATCAAAAGAGATCCAGTATTTATAATAAAAGTTTAGTATTGAGATTATCTGTAAGTATAAAATACTAGATTTCATGGATATAGTGTGAAAAAATACAAAAATATCTCATTAATGAATTTTTAATATTACTCCATGTTAAAATATTTTAGATGTAATAGATTAAGTAAAACATTTAAATTAATTTTACTATTTTTTTATATTTTTAAAAGGTTAGCTACTAGAAAATTGAACATTATACAAGTGGCTTTCAGTACGTTTCTTTTTTTTTCAGTCCTAGGGGAGTTGAACCAAGGGTCTTATGCATGCCAGGCAAGTGCTCTACCACTGAGCTGTACCCCTAAGTCCTCTTTTTATTTTTCATGTTGAGCCTGGGTCTTGCTAGGGTGCCTAGGCTGTCTCTGGCATCAAACTTGCAGTCCTCCTGTCTCAGCCTTTGAGTCACTGGGATTACAGGTGTATGTCTGGCCTTCATTGTACTTCTACTGGACAGTGCTGTCCTAGTTTATTACAACTGCCTCTTAATGTGATATTCAGTTATTTCCCAATCTGCTGTCACTTTAGTCTTATAATCTTCATTCATCTCTTCCTCCATTCCCTGAATATGTGAATATGTACTCTGTGTCAGGTGTTGTAAGATGGAATCCAGAAAACAAGTCAGAGATAGCTGCCTTCATGAAACTCACTCTCTAGCTGGAGATACAGATTATATGAAAAACGTAACAAATATATTAAAGAAGAAGAAAGAAAGCAATTAGTGATTCCTTTCAAAAACTCCTCTACGACAGGGAGGGTTGGAGTGTTGGGGATATGATGGTGCAGGAAGGCAGGAGGGGCTGGAGAACCACTGGAGGAGTGGGTTGCTGGGGCAGAGTTTGAGGATGAGGGTAGGACAGCAAATCATGTAGGCTCTCATAGGCTTTGACAGTTACTTGAGGCATCTACTTGCAGCGTTTTTAGCTTTTAATGAGTAAGATGGGAAGTTTTAAATTCTGGCTGCCATGTTCAGATTAGACTGTACAGGGATGGGGCAATGGCAGAAGCAGAGTGAACCAGAAGAAACTGGAATATTAACACAAGCAGAGCATGATGGTGGTTTTGATCAGTGATGGACATGGTGAAAAGAGGTGAAATACTCTAATTTAAAAAAATTTTTTGGGCCTTAATTCTGTAGGGTTCACAAGTTGGACATGAGTGTAAAGGAGTGGAATCAGATTATAGGTGGAGCAAATGATTATATTTTACCCCTTCTCAAATACCTTTCATAGTAGTCTGTTGTCTAGAATCTTAGATTGATATTTAAGCATCTGCATCCTGGGGCCCCAACATATTCACTTAAGTATTATCTCCTGACAACTTTGTCTGTAAATATTTACTTTATGTTCCTGGCCCTTTAATAACGAGGATGATGAGGATAAAAGAATCCCTACCAAAACTTCATTTTTCAAGAATTTATTACCATGCTGACAGACTTAGTATCTTAAACTCTTAAGTCATATGAATAAATTATAAGGAAGATATTATTACTGATTTTAGACATGAAGATACAGTATTAATACAGAGTAAAGGGAGCATATAAAAGAAGGTCTATTTTGACGCTAAAGACCAGTTTTTTTTCCTTTCATGCAATAATTTTCATGTTTTGCCTGGAATGTTCTCCCCTTTCTGTGCCTGGCTAAGCTCATACGCTCCCTTACCCACAAAAGTCCTATACTCCCCTTAGCCAGAATTACATTTTCCTCCTCTAAACTAAATGGTTAAAGCAAATTATTTCCACCTTTTAATATTTCTTCTATTATTTGTAATAACTATAATAGTATTTGAGTATTTCCTATATGTGATATACATATACTATGCATGTTATCTCACTTAATAACTCTAATATTCTTAGGAGGAAGTTCATTATTAAACACATTTTATAGATGAGGAAACTGAGGCTTAGAAAGGTGAAGTGGTTTGCTAAAGGCCAAAACTCAGCAAGAAGGTTTGGGGCATAAACCTACATAGTCTAACTCCAAAGTCTATTATCTACAACACTAATCTTTATGCCAGTTCACTCTGCACCATATAAGATTCCCCTTCCTGTTTATACATTTTTTCATCTCTGTCCTATATTTTCCTATTGAAGCCTATTAAATTCTGGTACAAATTATTTATTGATACAGATTTGACCTTTCATAATGAGAGAAACTAATCCTTTCAGAGAAATAAATACAGGAGGGCCTCATGTGGAAAAAGTAGGTATTGCTAGAAAAAGAAAGTGCAATGTTATTTTTCTTTTGATTCTATTTTACAGCAGCCCTTAATGTAATTATTTTATCAAGTATGGTTGTAATATTAAAGCTTATGTCATCTAAGCATTTAAGAGAAAAGAACATTTTAATGTAGAAAAATATCCATCCCCTAGTTTACACATAAATATTAAAAAGGAAGGTTTATAAATATCTACTTTCAGGACACAAACACTAAAAATGTAAAAAAGTCTTGACCTTACAAACTGATATAGGCATTGAAGATATAGAGTTAAAAGAACTTAAAAGATATTATCAACCAAGGTATAAATATTTAATAAGGGTATAAAATTGGCTGAAAAATAGAGGACTTTAAAAAACTTTATTTGAAAATAATTCCAAATATACACATTTACAAGAATAAGAATAGTATAAAAGAATATCTGCATAGCCTTCGCCCAGATCTACCCAATCCACTAGATTCAGCCTTTTTTCAACATGTTCATCAATGAGAAATAAAGTATTCTTGCAAACCACTGGTATTTATAAGTCACTCCTGAGACTTTGCATGTTCTCAGTCTGTTTTATACCTCTCTCTCTCTCTCTCTCTCTCTCTCTCTCTATATATATATATATATATATATATATATGTAAGTATGTATATATGTGTGTATATACACACACAAACGTGCACAAAAACATAAAATGCTCACACACATAAGCATATTTTTCTTAACCACTTGAGTCTAAATTACATATATCTTGGGCTTTTATCCTTAAAAATATCAGTATTTCCTAGTAACAATATTCTCTTATGTAACTACTATTCAGTTGTTGTTGTTGTTGTTGTTAGGTGCTGTCGAGTCGGTATCCGACTCATAGTGACCCTCTGTACAACAGAGGAAACACTATTTGTCAGTGCTTCTCTGCTGTGCATAGGGTTTTCAATGGCAGATTGCTTTTTGGGAGGGGGTTGCCAGGTCCTTCACCCAAGCCTACAGCTTCTGGTGTTCCCAGGCAGTCTCCCATCCAGGTACTAACCAGGCCCGACCCTGCTTAGCTTCCGAGATCTGATGGGATCGGATGCCACGGGGCTATGGCTGCAGGCACTATTCAGTTAGAAGTCTAAAATGTAATTGAATTCCAAGCATAGTGGCTTGTAATCTCATCCTTTGGGAGTGGATGAGGCAGGAGGATCAATACAAGTTCAAGGCCCGCCTGGGCTACAAAGTGAGACCCTGTCTCAAAAAAACAAACAACAGGAAAAATTGATTTGATATTTTTATCTAATCTACCATTTACATTCAGGCAGGGACAGGTGTTATATTTAGCTTTTGAGTCTCTTTTAATATCAAACATTTTATCAGCTTTTTAAAAAATGGGATTGACATTTCTGAAACATACAATTTCTACCCATGTGTGCGCTCCTGGACACACACACACACACACACACACACACACACACACACACACACACACGTGCGGGCGCACGCGCGCGAGCGCACTTTGTTTGTTGTTTCCTCATCGTTAGATTCATATTATATATCTTAGCCAGAATGCTACACAGGTGATATTGTGACTTTTTCAGGGTATCACATTTGGAGTCACACAATGACCTCATTGATGATATCAACTTTTAACACCAAAGACAGTGGTGCAGTGTTTTCTGATTTTTCTACTGTACAATTACTGTTTTCCCTTAAAATTAGTAAAAAGTTTGTAGAGTTACTTTAAACCATGTAAATACATAGATATCCTGTTCTTCATTAAAATTTCTCCGTAAATTTAGCATCTAAATTTGTGCACAATTCAGTCTTTACTAAACCAAATGTAAAATGCAGATGTCCAAATCTAATAGCTTTTCTGTAGTTAGTAGCATTCTACTATGAGCAAGTATATGCCTCTCTCACCATTAATTAACTAACATAATTACAAATGGTATGGGTTCATGAATTTCTACTATTCAATGGTTTATCATTTATTACTGTAATTATTTGGGTGTTCAAGTTCTTTGGCATTTGACCAGTGGAAACCCCTTCAAAGTAGTTCCTTGTGATGCACCTCTGTCATTTTGAACATTTCCTCATTTTCTTGCATAAGATGGTGCAAGCTTGTCTTTTACTTCCCCTCCTCTGGCCCTGAAATCAGTCATTTCTCTAAGGAGCCTGCATTTCTTTTAGTTGGCCGGTGGGGGGAGGGGGTACCTGCATACCTAGATATACTCTGTGCTCATTAGATTCAGATCTTCTTTTAACTCTAGAAGGTTTTCTTGCATTATAATTAGAAATATTGTGCCTTTCAGTTGTTTTAATTGATTTCATCAAGAAATTCTTGATTTCATCTTCACTTTGCTGATTGTTTTCTTCAGTGCTTTTTTACTTGAATTCATTTTTCCTTGGACACTTAGAAATTTACTTTTCGGTTTTGATATGATTTTGTTTATTCCTTATATTACTTTTCTAAATTTTATCAATTCTCATTTAATTTTTCCCTACTTTTAAATTTTAATTCTTGTTGCTGCTTTTAAGTTTCTGATTTGAGTGTTTATTTTTTCACCTATACTGAAATGATTATTGAGGATATTTAATTGAGTTTGGAGAGTTTTATTAGGATTTCTTCAGCTTGCAGTTCAAATGTTTTGTAAAGTTTTCATCAGGATAAAAGCTTTAATTCACATCATCTGATTTGTACAGTTGTTTGGTAATAATAGGGACAGGTTTTTTTTCTACTTTCTTTGATTATTTCATAGAAGTTTCTTAGGTCAAGAGCACCCTCTTCTGTGCAGTGTCTTTTATGGATCATACTATTGATGGTCATGGGGGTGGGGTAGATTGGTGTGTCTTGTTTCTCTATCATTTCTGCAAGATCCATAATTTTTACCTCCTATTTCTTCCTTTCCCATGATTGCCTAGTCCCCAACATATTGCATCCATTTTCTATTTACCTGAATCTTCTTGTAAGTAGTGATTGTCCAAGACTGCCACTGTGGTTGCACACACTTTCAAGTCCCATAGCCTGTGTTGAGAACTATCAATATCAAGTCTTGACTAATGTTCAGTATTTGAGCATTGCTGTACTTTTTTTTTTCTGGAGCTGATTTCATTTACATTTAATCTAATTTCTGTTTTTTCCTTTTTTTTTTTTTTTTTTTGGTAGTACAATAAGGATGAACCCAGGGCTTCATGCATGCTAGGCAAGTGCTCTATCACTGAGCAGCTTTGTCAGCCCCTTTTCTATTTTCTATTTTTATTTTGAGACAGGGTCTCGCTAAATTGCACAGGCTGCCTCTGGCCTTGAACCTGCTATCTTTCTGCCTCAACCTCTGGAGTCACTGAGATTACAGGTGTGCACCATGGTGTGTAGCATCATCTACTCTTTTTCAGAATCTTTAAAGTGTTCTCTGCTCTGTTCTTTGTACCCTAAGTTTCAGTGGCAGGCAACCTAAAGGAGTTTTGTTGGAATTTTTTTAGTCTGTACATACTCTGAAGGTCATGGTAGTCCCTATCACAGTCATATTGAAGAAATGTGTCCTGTATGGTTCTATTTGCTTTCTTTGTTGATTTTATGTTTTCTGGAAGGAAACCCTGATCACTAATAGTGTATTCTCTATTCTTCTTTATATTTTATTTGTTATTTGTGGTTTTATTTCATGGTATTGTCATTATATTTGATTTGTTCTAATCTACCTCAATTTCTCTGAAGATTATGTAGAATGAAAATGAATTTTTACTTTTCATTATTAACAACTAAATTAAACAAAATGTTATAGAGTTTTTGTAGGGGCTTGGTTTTTTTCTTTAATAAAATGAAGTATGAATAACACAACAAAAGAAAAGGGAAAAAGAAAAAAGAGAAAGCGAAAGGAAAAAAATTAAAAAAGAAAGCAATGAGATTAGCTATTTTGGTCCATGGAAAGCAATTTTACCAAGGAGTTTTAACATTTCATGAAACAATAGTAGTAGGACTTTAGGTAAACCTCCCAAAGTGATTTTTTTAAAAGATCTTTACTATTTTATACTGTATTATTTGTTTCTGTAAACTCTGGAATTATAAGGCATCACTACTTTAAAATTATACCTCAGATGTTTACATATAAAAAGAACACAAACACACATAATACATACACTTACTTGTTTTACATTATGGAGTTCTTCTGATAGTTGTTTTCTATGCTTCTCTGATTCCAATAACTTTTCCTACATTTGCAAAACACTGAATAAGTTGTTATGAAGTTATGAAGCATGTTTTAAAGTTTATGAATTCCCCAAATACCAAACTGCAATAATCTGGAAATGTTTCCAGTCACTTATCTGGCTTTACACATATTGTTTAAAAGTATCTATGGTATAAAATTTGATATAAACATATTTTGTTATATTAATTTTGTAAAATCTCCAAATCTAATGTCCAAAAATTAGAATCAAAATATATAAATATTAACTAAATATTGGGTAATAGTTATCATCCCCCAAAGAGCTTTCAAGCCAAGGAGCATTTTTATTGAGTATGAAGTAAAGGTATCTATCTAACCATGCTAAAGAGAGTATGTAAGACTGCATTGATTATTATTTTCCTAATTTAATTTTAGCTTACTGTTGGAAGATTGTCCATAAAAGGAGGCTATAACTAGTATGACACAAATATGAACTAAAAATATTAGGGTAGATGAATATTATACAAATAAGTGAAATAATGTCATCTTTGAGCTTAAAATTAAGTCAAGCACATATCCTAAAACGTACAGTTTTGTTAAATACATCTAATCAGAAATACTATGAGTAATTTAAGAGCAATTTTACTATAAACTTGAGCAAAGGACTTGTTTGAACATTAAATTGAGTGGTAAAGATTCATGGTAACATTACAATGTTGATAAGAAGCAATCTGCTTTCTGGAATATTTCAGCTCATTGTTGTCTGAGGTAAAATGCAGGTATGTAAAGATGAATATAATATAGTGGACTAATATTCCACAGATCAGGAGCGAAGAGACTGCTGGCTCTATGCTTTTATTCCCTGGAAGTCTTTGTGCTCTTTGTGAAGTCCCTTCACTCTTTGTGCTCTTTTTTTGTATCTGTAAATGGGAAATATACCTACTATCATTCACCTTCAAGTTAACAGCACTGTGAATTCTGCAGAAAGGCTTTATGTTAAATAGATCCAACGACACTTCTAAAGATCATTTTTGGAAAATATAAAATAGCCACTGGCATAAAATTATCTTGGTTTCATTTTTATTTGTACCTCAAATCAGACGTGAAGGAGGGCTGTCACAAGGTAAAAGTGATGATTAACCATTTTCACATTCTGTGAACTTCATTTAGCAAAGTGTCTGTGTGTGTGTGTACTTCAGGCAGAAAAACTGAAAATAAAAATTTTATCTCAAATAAAATATATATTGGTTGGTGCACTATTTTGTGTAGCTTTTAAAAATGATTCCCACTTAAGAGATTTTGAGACAGAGATAATTATAAAAGGTGGAATTTATTTTATCTGGGATTTCAAGTTTTGTCACATTAGAATATGTTCAGTTATATTTCATGAACTTTAAATGTGAACCTGATTGAATAGTTTCTCAGGGGACCCTTGCTTAAATGTTAAATGAATATGGCTTACACAGCTTTAAATTAAATTTATAATAATTTATATTGATATTCAAATGAAAACTGAAATATACCATTAAACTTAATGAAAAAGAATTTAAAGCAGTGGAAAAGATATAAGAGCCTCTGAAAATTCTAAGGAACCACATACTTAATGGTTCATGTAGATATAAATCATATAAAAATGCTATTTTACCAAGGTAATAAGCTTTGGAGAGGTTTTTTAAGATAATATTTCTGAACTAATGCCAATTTACTTTTAACACTAATTTCATATTTTCCTTCTAAACTCTTATCAGACAAAAAGGATGAAGATAGTGATTTAAAAGTTATAAAATATTCCTGTAGTAGTGAAATGTTCATATACATTTGGAAGGAATTTAAATCAGCAAAGCCTTTTGAAAAAGAATTTGATAACATACAGAAAATTTTACGTATTCATATCTTTTCACCCAGCAAAAACATTTTCAGATTTATTCTGCTTCAGATTTATTCTGTGTTGTTAGGTGCCATCGAGTCAGTGTCTGACTTATAGTGACACTATGTACAATAGGCAAAACAGTATTGTTAGTGCTTCTCTGCTACTCATAGGGTTTTTAATGGCTGATTGTTTTTTGGGAGTGGGCTACAGGGTCCTTCTCCAAAGCCTGCAGCACTTGGTGTTCCCAGGTGGTCTCTCATCCAAGCTCAATCCTGCTTAGCTTCCGAGATATGACAGGATCAGACACTACAGTGGTACGGATGCAGGCATTCTGTTTATAGACTTGTACAATTACCCAAAGATAAATCTACAAAGTTGTTGAGGGTGGGATTATTTTTAATAATGGAAAACAGGAAATAGACTAAATATCTATTAATAGGGAACTGGCTAAATAACCTATGACAGAACTATTCAATATACAGGAGATTCATCTAGAAGAATATGGTAGATCCGTACTTATTAATCTAAAAAGCTGCCCAAGATTTAACTCTAACAAAGCAAAAAATGGAAGGCAAATTATAAAAATAGTGGCAATATATAAAATGCTTTCTGTAAAAATTAACACATATGCATACTTTTTATTTTTTTACTGTTTAAATACATTTTTTAAAAGGCAGCTTTAGGTTCATAGTAAAATTGAGAGGAAGATACAGAGGATTTCCATATACACCTCACTGGACATACACATTTATTTTTTTAAATGCAACTGGCTCTATTAAAAAAAACTGTGAAAGAATAAATAGGATATTTTAAATTCTGGGTTCCTCTGGTGGTTAGGTTTATTAAAACTCAAGTAGCAAGAAAATTTTCCTTCTTTTTGATATAAGGAATTTATATCAATAAAACTAAAATAATTAACAGAATTTCACTTATTTCATAAAATAATTTAAAAATACATATTCCTATGATAAGTTAATGGTAAATAAAGTAGCTACTTGCTTTTCTTGAATATTGGAAAATATAATGGCTTTCTGTAAAAATTAAGATATAATTTAATATTCTACTAAAATACATAAAAACAATCAAAATGTTGCAGTATATTTGGGACATGTATGTTTTCTTCTTCCCTTAAAGTATATTGTCTTAATTTCAAATTTTATTAGCAAAACATGAAGTCCCTTAAGCATGGACCAGCAATTGGGGAAAAAAATGTATATATGAATGAACATTAATTGTCATAGTTTGCTTTGTAGGCTTCTCAGCTAATTCTCCTACTCAACCAATATGAAACATAAGCGGTCACCTTCCTTCCTTCCTTCCTTCCTTCCCACCCCCTCCCCTCCCGCACTTCTTTTTTCAAAGAAAATATATACTATATATTTTCTCTGTATATATTATATACTGGAGATTACCTTAAGCATATTCACTTCTTCCAAGGCATCATTTCTTTCACGCTTAAGCCTTTCTATTTCATCTGCTTCTAAAGAATCACAGGGAAGAAGCTGTCAACATTAAAATATAAAAGTTATATATTAGATGCTAATAATGAGAACATAAATCCGTTTTGACTTGTCTTATGTTTTTGCATTCTAATAACAAAATTCAATTTTTTGAAGTTGTTTGATTAGAGAAAAGAGAATATTAGAAGTATGGGGCAAGTTCATTCATTTAAGCTTAACCTTACACTGTTGTGACTTATAACAGAATTCAGGTGATTAAAAGATATACATACTCTGTTGCTATTTTTTCTTCTCATTCTTTTTTTCCCCTCCGTACTGGAGGGCTGAACCCAGGGCCTACCACATAATTTGCAAGTCCTCTACCTGCACTCTCAGACCCTTGTTTATTTTTTATGTTGAGTCAGGGTCTTGCTAATTTATGCAGGCTACCTCTACCTCCCCAGTACCTGGGAGTACAGCCACCACACCTGTTTATCTTTTATGATTCTTATTTTAATGATACAATTTTCCTTAAAAGTCCAAATTCCACAACTATGTTTAAAATGTCAAATAGACTGTAAGCATTATCAACATAAACTCTTCCCTGAACACACTTCAAGAGCTAACAAAACACTGTACATTATAAATTAAGATCATTTATATGAACCCAGTAAAGTATATTTATTAATTTTGTATCTGGTTTTAACCAATGAAAGGTTAACACAATAGCCATTGGCTTGAAAAGATTCCTACATAGCAACCGGATTAAAGATAGTATTGATAATTCAGGCACAAGTGAATAACAACAAAAAAGTAGCTGAGATGACAATTTGTTGTACATCTAGGCATGATTTCTTCGACAATTACAAAGTAAAAAACAATGTCAATTTATTCAGAGATAAAAATCCAAGTCTAATTATAGATATCCTCTACATGGACATTGTAATAGAGCTAAAAAATGGAAAATATAATTTAAAGGATTAGGTGGAAAAAATAATTGTTATATAAGCATAGGCTCAAAACAGGCCCTTTAAAACAGGAGAAGCAGAGTAGGAAAAGATAATAAAATGTGAGCCATTTATTAGATACTTACTATGTAACAATGCATTGCTAAGAAATGTGTATGCTCAATATTGTAGCCCTGCAATAACCTTCTCACCATTGTACAGATGGGAAAACAAGTTCAAGAAGGCTGTAACTTGCCTAAGGTTTCATAGCCAACAAATGGTCATTATAAGATTCCCACAGATGTCTGACACCATAGTGAATGACTTTTTACTAACTATTTAACAAAGGTCATGGTGGAATAGATGAGATAAACTCAAATTTGCATTGCAAACCCAAGAATAACAGAAGTAGGAGTTATTCTTCACATCTGGGGACAATTTTCCTCCTAAACATTACTGATTCCTTTTGCCTTGCTGCATTAATATTTGGGTCTCTATGGCCATTGTCCATGATTAGCATAATCTTGTATTCTTTACCTATTTTTATTACTCTGCTTTCTCAGAAATATTCAATATATATAATTCTAAGAATTTATTCCTATATTGCTTTAAATTACTTTTGAACACATTTTCAAATGTAACACTACTTCCCAAAGTGTGTTCCAAAGGATATTAACTCATTTTGTGTAAAAGCAAGATGGTGGCATGGGTATAGGGTTCTGAAAAAAACCCCTTTCCTACTTAACTTCCAGAAGTCTAAATATGCTAATGAATGTGTGCATTTTTAAAAGAGAAGTATAATTTAATAATATCACATTTCCTCAGTGATTTGACCATACTCCAAATCCCATGTCCCCAACTCCACTGCCTCTATTTATTTTTGTGTGTGTGTGTTAGCTCATGGAATTAATATCTGCAAAGCACAGTCTAGGAACACTGCCAGTCAACATTCACATGGGCCTATTCTAACTTTTTATCCTAAGAAGTGAAATGAGAATATCCAAAAGTATAAATAAAATTTTAGATGTAATGGAGCTATAACAATTTATTAAGAGAAATTATGGATGGGGACATTAGAGATCTGATCTCAGACTTTCGAGTTTAACATGATAGAGGTAAACCACACATAAAACAATCCATTTTGGAAAGCAAAGCACTAGACTGAAGAGTCACAGGACAAACCATATCTTTTAAAAAATATTTTGTAATTCCATTTCTATTTTGGACTACTGAGCAAAAAATCACAGCCATAGAATTGGTTATAGATGTCACTTGTTAATTCTTCAAAAAGCCCCTTTGTGCTGAGTTTTTAATGAAGTTGTATTCAAATATACTTCAACTACGTCTATAGCAAATGAAAAGAATTGCTATTTAACTCCAGCCAAATATTTATTTTCAGATCTACCTCCAACTCTTGAACTTTCCTCTCCTGACTACTACCTCCCTTTCCTGCCTGGCTTTCACAATATCTTTTGATCCTTGGGGCCCTTTCACTATTGTACCACTTGGTGAAAAACATTGAAAGGCATTTCCACTTTGCCCTCTCCATCCTCCTTCCAGAGATACAGAGACACTGCCAGCCACTGGACTGTGTGGACTATACCTGATCTAGTCTCTACCTTCGCTGTTGTTCCACCTTCATAATTTAGTTATTTGTGACTTCTATCAACTCTGGATAGCTGCTATTGTGTGCCACATTCCCCAAACTCAAGTCATCTTAAACAAACAAAATAATAACCTCTGTTTCAGTATAATTTTACTGATAAGGACTTCTATTAGGAACCCATTCAGTTATCTCCTTTTCTTATAAAATTGTGTTTCGCTGCATTTACCTAAAAATTTCTGTGTATCTTTTTTCCTTCCATTTCCCCTGCTCACTCCCTACATTTATCATGTTTTTTATACATCTAATTATCCCCATATTTCTAAAATGCTTACTTGCAATTTCACAAATAAAATTGCTATTTGACAAAGTAAATGCCCTCCCAACTTTAACTTCTTTGCTATGTATAACACTGGTGAAGTCTTTTTTTCTTCAAACTTTTTCTTCTATCAGTTGTGATATACTACTATCTCACTTACCCTTCTAAGCATTTAAGCTGCTTTCAGTAACTTTTGTTTCTATTGCTTAACAGGGAGAGGGAATGGGAAGTTTGCCAGTTTGTTCCTTTCCTCCCTTTTCTCTACAAACTGAGTGATCATGTTCACTGTCATGCTTCAATTATCACTCGCCAAAATATTCTAAAATCCCTCTCTTGGTATGTATTTTCTTATTTCCAGTGACCTTTGGTTATTTATACCCATCAGTACCTTCTACTTGTTGTTAGGTGTTGTCGAGTCAGGTCTGACTCATAGCGACCCTTTATACAACAGAATGAAACACTCCCCGACACTGTGCCATGCTTGCCACTATGTCAGTGGTTCTCTGCTATTCAGAGGGGTTTTGATGACTGATTGTTTTGGGATTGTTTTGGGAGTGGGCTGCAAGGTCCTTCTCCCATTTTTGCAGTGCTGAGGATTGAACCTAGGACCTCAGCGTGCACGGAGCAGCATTCTACCAACTGAGCTCAACCCCAGCCCCACCTTCAACTTACTCTAAAACACAACCCAACAACTTCTGTACCTTGAATTAAGTTTTCTTCTTATTTATCTATATTTATTAATGAACCATCATATTCATAATCATCCTAATCAAAACTTTTGGAGTTATCTTTAACTCATTCTTCTTCTTTGGTTCCCACATCCAAATGGTCAGCAAGTTCTATTGATAATATACTTGTTATTGTTTTTGGTGAAAATCCTAGATCTGTCACTCCTTTGTTTTCTGTTCTTCCCATCTTCACTATAGTTTGGTTTTTATTATTCTGTATTTGGATTTTCTCCATAGTCTCCTAACTAGACTTAGCTCCTCCCAGTTTCATTTCTTTCCTAGTAACCAAAACATACAATTGGTCTTTCTAAAACATCATTTTGATCATGGTACGGTTCTTAATGGATTCTAACTGCTTAGTAAAATTTAAAAATTTACATTTAATATTTACTCTTTAAGGCCTAGTTTCTATCCCCTTCAGAGAGCCAATTATCTTTTTAAAAATCAGACTACTCCCTGAGTACAATCATATTTTTTCTGTTCATTCTAACATTCTTATCATTCCCTGCTTGCCTCCTTAGCAGATAGGATCTGGCTTGTCTTTTAAAATTAATTCAAATGCCAATTCTCTTATGAATCTTCTCGGAATATTCTAAATTCTGTTATTATTATGGCCTTACTTTACAATGAACTTTTTTTGCCATAATTATTTGTGTTTGTGACTTTTTAGTGCATTACATGTGGCAAGTTTTATCTAAATAACACACGCCATGGAACCTAACAAAACGCCATACACACTGTAGTCCACATGTGTCTGTTTTACAGATAAGTCTTTAGTGAAGAAGCTATAAATAATTTATAGCTGCCAGGGCATGCCTATAATCCTAGTGACTCTAGAGGCTGAGGCAGGAGGATTGTGAGCTCAAGGCCAGAGGCAGCCTATATAACTTAGTGAAATTCTATCTCAAAAAAATAAAGAAAATAAAGTAAAATAAATTTAAAAAAAAGGCGCGCTGGGAGTGTGTGCAGCAGCTCAGTGTTAGACCACTTGCCTACTATGCACAAAGCCCTGGGTTCAACCTCCAGTACTAAAACAGACAAATAATTTCACTGCTATATAGAGTAAGAAATAGCATTTACATCACAAGCCAGTGTAAATGAAACATTACTTGATTTCATCACAAAAAGGTTACTTTGATATTTTCATTCTGGTGTATTTTATTTGCTAAAATAGTGGATGCAATCCACTAACTTAACAAGATCCTAAATTATGAAAAGTCTGCTTTGGGGAATTTACAGCATTCTTGCTGTTATTTTAAGATAATCCATGCATGGTACTTGATTAGCCTGATATAACCATCATATTATGATGGACTAAGGCTGCTGCTGCTAAGTTTGTAGTACTGCTGAATGTGGGCTTCACCCTTGACTATTCTGTATATAACCTTGTGGCAGCAGCAGGTGCAGCACTGTGTGAATTTTTTTTAATATAGCAATGATGATTAGAGTCACAGCAAGATAATTATATTTTTGGTTCTAAATGACATATTCTCCCAAACCCAAATGTTCATTGTCAAATAAACAAAATCGGGCTCACTTACACTGACTCAGCAATTCCTCCTTAAAAGACAGCATCTTAAGAAATCTTATCAGTCTGATAAAATGGTAAGCCAGAGAAGCTAGTTACAAAAGGGTGCATACTCTATAATTCTATTTACCATAAAGTTCAAGAACAAAAAGTAATCTAGGCCTGTATAAGTCAAACGAGTGGTTCTAATGTGAAGGTGGGAATGGCAGCTAGTGGAGGGTGGCATGAGACTACTGAGTGATGATTCCACCTCAGATATAAAATAGAAATTTATCAGAGTCCACCTTTAAGATTATTATACTTTAAAAATATACATTTCAATAACAGAATTTTAAAAAATAATTATGAAAAAGATACCGTATCTCTATCAGCCAACAAAAGGAAAACATATGAGTCAGAGACAAGCATCCCTAACAAAATGATTATAAACCTGACCCTGTTCTTGTGAAACGGAGGTGGTTGAGGGGGTGGCCCTCATGGAATTTCCCCACCCTCACTGACTGTCAGCATCTTCAACCACAGATCAATTGATATGTTTCAGAGAAAGCACTAAACTCCTTTTTAAATAAAAAAGTTGGGAATTACACTAGAAAATAAACTTTTTTTATTTGTTTTCGGTGAGCCACTTGACAAGCAGTGATTTTGAGTGTTTTTCGAACTGTGGAACACTGTCTATTAGTGAATCATAAGACCAAATTTTAATTAACTGGAATTGAATATCTTAAGAAAGAATGCAATACATGTAGAAAAGGTGATACTTTGAGAGACTTTGTGTATATATCTTTGTGTATGTATATATATATATATATCTGTGGTGTGTTTGTGTGTGTGTGTGCGTGTGCGTGTGTATATATATATATATATATATATATATATATATGTATATATATGAGTGTAATGGGAAAAATACATTCTTACTATGGATTCAAATACCAAAAACAAACCAAGCCAATATTTGACAATGATGTTTGCAGTGTGTTGACAGCAGAATACAACAAATGCAATTATATAAATTAACATGACTATTGAACAACGTGTTGATCTGAAGCCACAACAGGAAATTATTGGCATGCAGAACATCATGCACAATTGCTTTTAGCACAGTGCTTCTGCTAACAAAGTACCACAGATTGAAGGCATTCATTCTTATCTGCCCTAAAATCATGTTGGTAAGAAGGAAATAAATTACTAACTCAGAGTATGAGTATCTTTTTGTAACTGCTAAAAAACTTCACATGCTCATACCATTCCCCACTTCATTGGCATGTTGTAAGCAATCTTTGTCTTTCCATATAAAAAATGGGCACAAAAGCTTTGAGAATGTAAAAAACTGCTCTGCTGTCAACATTTGGTAGTAAGTACACAACACCTGAATCAACACAGGGAAGACTGTGCTCCTACATTTAAGTTCTCTTCTGCTAAATGCTACAGAATTAGTTCTAATAAACTGGTACCTTGCCAGGCTCAGTGTCATGCCTGTAATCCCAGTGGCTTGGGAGGCTCAAGCAAGAGGCACAAGTTCAAGGTCAGAGGCAGCCTGTGTAATTTAGCAAGACACTCAAAATAAAAAATAAAAAATGGGCTAGGGATGTAGAAAAGTGGTAGAGCACTGTTTGAAGCCCTGGATTCAATCCTCAACTACCAAAAACAACAAGAACAAAAGTGGTGCCTCATTTCTGGGAAAACTGAGTACTCTCCTGAGACTTAATGAACAACTAGGTATATGGGCGAGCTACTTGACAAGCAGTGTTTTTCAGACTATGGAACAAGTTTTGGATCACATTACTCAACATGTTCAGTAGTAAATTTCTTACTAAATAAAAGAGGGGTTTGAAACATTTAAAAAGATGACACATATTATTCTTTAAATAAGAGGATCAGATTTACTTTCTCCAATAAATCATTGTAGTCATACACTTATATGGACAGGATAAGACCAAAAATTAATCAAAGCAATATTTTAAAAGAATAATACAAGTATAGGAGGGTTAGAGAGATGTTGGTACAAAATTTCAGTTAGATAGAAGAAATAAGCTCAAGTGATATTTTGTGGAAAACAATAATATATGTCGAAAATCTCTTCAAGTAGATTTTTTAAGTATTCTCATCACAAAATATAAGTATGTGAGGTAATGCATGTTAATTAGCTCAATCGAGCCATTTCACAATAGATACATAGTCTAAATCATTGTGTTGACCATGATAAATATACACATTTTTATTTGCCAATTACAAATACATATTTACATACCTAAAATAAGTAAAAAGAACAAAGTAGGAAACATGTATTATCTGCTATTAAGACTTAAAGCCAAAAATAACCCACCAGAAGAGTGCAGAAATGCTCATTAAATACGGAAAATCCATCGCATTAA